>JAHZNC010000321.1:0-34725 GCA_027744095.1 Zhuqinia jingwanae
TGTCGGACGGCTTCTCATAGTTTTTACTACAACAATGTTGAAAAAATGATTTGCCAACAAGGTCATTTATTCCAGGAGTGTGACATAAAGAAGAATAGGATTAGTCCCGCATGATAATCAAAGTTTCCCAATTTCAAGGATAAAGCAACAGTTCTAGCTTAGTAACTTCTCAGTTAAGAGAGATTTATTACGCTATATAGGGAACCAATATGAGAATACATAAATCAATATGATCCTCTAGAGTATATGTAATAGAGATACAAAATGTATCATCGTTTGAGTGACCATGAAGTGCTTTTATTTTGTTATTGAAAAGAAGTTGTAGTGGTCCTTCTTCATTATCATTATTGTGAATATGCTCTTCAGTTTGATTACAAATGATCACTCTGTCTCAAAAGATTGGATGATTGCTGGATAATTACAATTTACGGTATTGCTGTACAAATGTGTAATATCTTATCTTTTGTCTGCAAAGTTCTTTGTTGGATATGTCATGTATACATATATGACGTGATTAGAATTTCAAGACGAGTATAAAAGCAACAGAGCAACAATATTTATCATTATTATGTGCACTGTTGACTATCCAAAATTGCAAAGGTCAAAAAACTAAAGATATCCTCCTCATTCTATTTCGAGATATATCCCAATGTTCATTTGCACTTGTTTTTTTTGAATCATTCTTTGAAAGTGAAGCATATACGTGTACGTTTTAAAATGTGCATATAGCATTGTGGAAGATATTTTTTTTTTGCATTAGAAAGCCATACTGCTGACTGCAATGTATTTACTTTCCAGTTTCCAGTCAAACAGTTTACTTTTATGAGTCATGACTGACCTACTACTCCTTCCTTCCATTATCCGTGTCTGCCAGACCTTTTTTGTCTACTGCCACTGCTGCACCGATTTCAGCAGCAGCGATTCATAATAAGTATATGGTTTTTACCTATTTTGCCTTGCCTCTCTCTGTAGAGTTTTTTACTCACAACTCAAGGATGTTACATAATATTGGCTCCTATTAAATGTATGGAGATCGAGAGTCGAGAGCATATATGTATCTCTTTGCTACTACTACAGTTGAAAAAAAACTTGAATGGATAAATGTGGCAGTGAACGAAAGGAAACTTTAAGATAGTATATCAAATTATGTATACCTTCACTACAAATCATGTATTTGTGTGTTGTTGTATCCTGTTCTTTTTTTGCTTTTGTCCGTTTGCCCTTTTCCAAACTGCTGCTACCCAAGGTGGTGGTGTGTGTACAAAGATAAAGTGCTTCTCATTTTCCTGCTACTTATCTCCGTGTTTATGCTGTAAAAGCAACAGAGATACACAAGTGCATACTTTTTACTTGTACATTGCTGCTGGTGTTAAAGAAAAGATGCATTAAAAATATGTGTGGTTTCCTGTCAGTTCAGTTCACTTCCAACAACAACTTCCACTCCTTCTAGAACTCTCTGGAGCAAGGGGAGTGCATTGCAAATTGCAATCGTATTTTTGTAATATGGAGTGTCGCAATCGTTTATTGTTCACGCATAGCAGGAAAATGGGAAGTTGGATAACATTAAAAACTAACCTAAATTAAACCTAGGTATATTACCTATGTGAATTTGATGGAACATTAGCTATAAAAGAATGAAAGCAATAATACGCGATCAGCAATCATAATAAAAACACGAAAGACTTGACCGAGTCTTTGTTAACTGGTGTCATGCCATGACTCTTGCTCCATACCAGCACTCTATTGATTTTCCCTTTGCTTTTTTCTGGTTCTGTTCTGACGATGATGATGATGGTCCGGGTTTTTTACTTTTCGAAGCTTGACACAAAAATACGCATGTGGTGATAAACATAATAAAGGAAATGACTTACATTTTTAAAATACAAATTAGTGATGACAACATGAATTAATTTTTTAGTTATTTATTCCAAGACAGATATGACAGGGGACTGAGGTTTGGTGCATATACAAATTGGTCAGTCAGTAGAGTCAAAATAAAGATACAAAATTGGGTTACCAAATGCACTTAGCATGCACTGCAGTTATGTTTTTGCTTCATTCTAATTTTCTCATACGCATACTTGATTCTTGCTTCGTTTTACTTTATTTTTCCACAAAAGCTATTGCACTTTTGCATTCCACTTCCGCTACACACACAACCTACACAAAACGCAAAAAGAAATTGCACGGCGGGTTTCTAGCAAGGAAGTACCCAGTGGTCGTTGAAATTCTATATAAATATTATACGCAATAGTGTGCCAAGAACTTTATTTACGTATTTCAACTTGAATGAGAGCGAGAGTACAAGAATCAGGATTTATGTTATTGTTTGTAACATTTACAGTTGTATGACCTGGAATAGAAAAAAGTCTATGGTCCATGAAAAAAAGTCAAAATATTCCCTCCAACAACTGCAGTAGTTTACGTAGAAGTTCTATAAAATGGCACTTAAAATCCTGTTGCATTTCACTTTCATGTAAACCTACTTTCCTTTGTACTATACAGCATTCTGTGTGAAGTAAATCACTTTTCATAAGTCAATGCAGTTATGTATGTACCTAACTATGCATCTATTTTTTACAATAATTTGTCCTAACTCCTTATGAAACTATTGGTAATAGTCTTTGAGAACCAATTAAGCTAATAGTAATTCACATATTCGACATTGAAAATGGTTGTACCTCTGCATCGCATCCTTGTGAAAATCCGAAATTGCTAGAATTTGTTAAGCTAGTCCTAAAGTAGTTATGTTGAGAAATTGTCAACGAAGGAGATACAAACGCTAATAAATGAAATAAAGCTATCACATTTACTCATGTACTTATTCTTCCTTTTTGTGCTTATCGCATCTATGCAGAAAATTGGATTTGTGTAGATTGTAATTGGATTTTCCTTTTTAATGTTTTCTGCCTCTGTGTTTGTCTCTTCCTTCACTTTCCTTTAGATTTAAACAATTGCTACAGATGGTAAAAAAATGTCGTACGTCTTTTCGTAATTGTTGCAGACAAAAGAGTTTTGTAGATAAATATGCTCTCAGTACATATAACAATGGGCTTTTTATTGCTGCGCCCTGTCTTATTTCCAAGGGTTACTAAATTATTATTATTATATTCTCTCTTGAGGCTATCTTTGTACGTATGTAGTGCTGTATGTAGCGTGTGAGCTCATCTCTTTGGCAGAACAGAATGTGTGTATGTGTGCTTTCACTCTTGCATGGATGGATGCATGGATCTTCAGTTTCAGTCGAAGAATAGGAAAACAATTTTTCCCGTTTTTGGCCATACCCAATTTTGTTGTCGGCCGGTGTACTTACATTATGCAGTACAGTAGATACGTTTATCTTTTCATCTGCTGCATTTAAAATTGGAGAAAATAGGGTGAAAAGATGAAAGAAAAATTATGACGGATGATTTGGGATATTTTAATGGCACTGCGTCTATTGTTATTGCTGTTGATCTTTCTCTTGGGCGCTGTTGCTGGAAGCTGGAACTGTAATTATGCTGCACACATTATTGTGTCTGTATTCTGTATTTTTCATTGTATTGTACATACATTGCGCTGAGCTAGTCTTATAGATTTACTGCAACAAACTAAACTAGTGCGTAGTATATGTACATGCATATTTCTGTCAGTGTCAGCATTATCATGAGCTTACATCTTTCCTCCTCCTCCTCCTATGAAGGTGTCGCTTCCAGCTGCAGCATCAACATAGACTTCAGAACATATTCATATAACCCGCAGGTGAAGTCTGAAATGATGAAAGTATTATGCATTGATTGAATATAGTTTTACAAGAGATTGTAGATTTTTTTTTGAATCCTACCACAACACATTGATAGGTACATATATAAACCACCTGAAACAGCTCATGCACTATTAAAAATTTTATGTCTGCAAGCATGCAATGTCGTAAAAAACATGTCTAAAGGAAGATTTACTGTGAAATTAAACCAAAATGAAAATGGGGTTGTAAATATGTGCCTTGAGAGGAAAACATACGTGTTTATATTGGCATATAGGTCTACAAATTCATTAAAATATTTGGATGGATGTATTTACAAAATAAAATGCACTACGCCAAGACTGATTGATTTTTTTAAAATAGAATGCACACTTACTACTACTGCGACATTCTTGTCAAAGAATAATTTGTGCAAGGATAATATGTTCAAAAGATTGGAGTTTTCGCTTTGTGTTGAATCATTACAACAGGAGAATAACGTTACCAATTTACTATATTATTCTGCTTTCTTTGGGCCTGCCTGTCGGAGTGTAATCTTGCATCAACCATGTCAAATAAACGTAACTTATTGTCATAAATAAGTTGCATAGTAATAATAATTATTATTATGTTGTCCAGTGAGACACGTTCATTATCTTGTGATTTAAAAAAATAAACTTATGTAATCAACAGAGTTAACAAGTATTTTGAAGGATATTACATCCTTGCACACCACATAAATGAAAACAACTAAATACTTTATTTTCTACTTTTGAAAAGCCATAATAAAAACAGTGTTTTACGACCGACATAAAGTTGCACTCTACTAAACTATGACAATTTTATGATTTTGTCATCTGATTTGATTTGGAGTATACACTCTGAACAAAAAATCTGTATACATACATTAGTTTCTAGAAACTGTCATCAACCTATAGTTCGATGGCATCCCATCCATAAAATGTAGTAATCTTTTATTTGATAGGGTCTTAAAATTGTGTTACCTTGTCTTAATGACAAGCAGAAAAAAATGAGTGAATTCTACTACCATGATTTGCTTATTGGTTCACAATGTAGTATGCACATTACGGCAAAGCTTTAAAAAGTTGATGACTGCATCATATACCACAAAAAAATTACTTAAAAATAGAAGAGGTCATTCAAGGAAAATGTATTTTTTTGTCTAAAATAATTAAACAGTAGACAGAGGTAGTAAATATGACAAAGTATAAATTTCTTTAGTGATATACATACATCTAGATGATGGTCTGCTGCTGCTGGTACTTTTTTTTATACTGACCACAAAAGTTGAAAGTACACAAAACTATTATTTTATGATTACTACATGCGTTTCAGTTTTAATATGAGTAAATACTCTTGTTGGCAGTGATTTAATGATCCTATCATCATTGAACACTAGAAGGTCGTCTGGAATGATTGATTAAGAAGTAAAATGCTCTTAGCCAATAATATAGAAGACATATGACATAAGCGTATATGGAGTAAAACATATTCTGGTTATTGGCTTTGCGCTTTGAGTTGTAAAACAGCGTAACTCATAATTTGAGAAACCTTCTAGAAAAAAAATATAAAATGTTATGAAGTTGTAGTGATGATGATACGATAATAGCGGTTTGGGGGATTTTTTTGGCTTTGGATTTTGTCGTTTTAATTAGGTAGGAAGCTGCGACTGTTGCATGTACAGCACTAATATAGTTCATCTCACAAGTCACACACATGACAGGTACACTGTTGTGCTACCAGCATCAGCAGCGGCTTTGCATATGGTTCCAATATATATATAATATGTGGTTTGGGTTTGATTATTTTGTTGAATTTTAATTTGCGGTGGCATGTAAGAATGTCTTTGGCCGAATGTCTAAAATATCATCAAAATGCTTGTGTAATATATTTCCAATGTAACGACCAGTTTTGTTTTTCAGGTACACCATTATCCAAAACGAATTCACTCGTGGGAGAAGGCCCTTTTCCAACGGCACGAGAGTCACGTCTCTTCTTCTCATTTCCGAAACCTAGAAGAAAATCCTGAGAAGGCGCAAAGTAAATAAGAAAATTTCATAGTAAAATTGACTGGACGACAACGAAACCCCAAAACTTTTGTTTCAGTTCAGTGGAAAGCTATATTTTGTGTTAACACAAAAACCGCAGATCGTTCGTTTATAGAACATTCATCAAGATGGATCCATCCAAGAATCCAGTGGACCCCAACAAAAGTCCTCCAGCCCATTTCGGTAGGAGCATGAGCATAGCAACTTCTACGCCAACCAGGATCAATACCAATATTGGGGTAAGCCGAGATAATAATACAACATCCTTCCTAAATTCCCAATTAGTAGAAATAACATGGACATCCATGCATACCTACCTANCTGCATGCAGTCCGTTATATGGTCATAGGGGTAATTTTTTTTGAGTGTCAGCCAGCAAGTAATCAAAATTGATTAATAGGGTAATTCGTAGCCTTTGGCATATGAATCTTGACTTGTCAATGGATAATAATAACTTTCATTAAAAAAAACAACAACATGCAACAATGATGGCAGCCCACGCTACTACTTCACCATACCATCAAAATTGATAAGTAGACTCGCAGATTCATATTTTTTTAATATGTATTACGAGATGACATGCTTATTTTATGATTTACACTTTGAAATGTTCCTTTTCAGAGCGAAAAAAATATTGTAATCTCTGGCATAAGTACAATGTCATCATTTTAAGTGGTACCCTTTTTAAATGCATAATGTGTGTGGTGGTGGTAGCATTTATTTTTTTTTAAAAAGAATCTTGCCAAAAGGTGTGGTCACCACTAGGCCAGGTGTTATTAACCTATAAAGTTCACAACAATCACGGTAATTTACTACTTCATGCATGTTTATTTGACTTTTTGGCTACATATCACGATACTATCATGTCATACACTTGTAATAATAGTATGCATGTATGCATATATACATACATTGCCAAAAAAAACTATATTAAAAAACAAAGATGAAATGAAGTAATAATAACCGTAATTGCGGTCTCTCACTCACATTTTTTATGTTATAATTGATACTTCTTCTCTTCTCTGCTTGTCTCCTTCCATTTAGTAGCTAGTGCCTTGATTATTTAACAAAGGACGACAAAAGCAGAGCTACATCCAATACAAGATTTATAAAAGTTCCTTTAAAAAGAAGAAGGCTGCTGATTAGTATCATGATCACATCAAGATGATAAGCAATGAACTATTGGTACACGTTTAAAATATTTGCATAATGTCGGTGGTAGCAGCAGCAGCAGACAATATAACCAAAAAGCTTCATAATATCTGCTTCTGATTGATCCTGATTCCTACTGCAAAAAAATAAAACAAAAGGATGCACATGAACTGAGTGCATTGCAATTTTTTTTCATTGACGAGATTGAGCAGCAGCAGCAGCAGCAGTCAGTTTACGGTGTATATCATTAACTTCCTTCGAGGTAGACGACCGACCGAGTGATCTTTTTTTCCTTTATTCTTCTTGGTATGTACATATCATGTACCATTGTAGTTGGAGGTGTATACATGATTGAGTTTCTTCTCTCAGGCAATATAAGACAATAGAAAAAGATGTTTATAGTAAACAGTTTACCCTTCAAACAGGGTCGCTAGCTCGGTGGGTCGCTAACCAGCAGCAGTGGTGATGATCATATCATGATCAAAACATAGCACTCAACTGTGAGACTCAAACATAAGACGTCTGTGAAGTAAAAAGAATATTTACAAGAATATATATTGTACCTAAGATGCATTTTATATCTTGGAGAGGGAATGGAGAAGTTGTTATCTAGTAAGTTCATTGATGAAGTCATGAAAAATAGTAATAGTAGTAATAAATGTGTATATAGCGTATCATATTTTTATGAAGGTGTTTTACTTTTGAGTGCACCTGTGTGGTTGTGTGTATAAATCAATCTGATGATATGTGATTTGTGTACCTGTTGATCCCTCAACAATGAGTTATGATGCTGCTAATTGTTTTTAAAATGAAACACAAGAAGACACACAAGTATGTATGTATATGAATGAATGCAAGATCATGTATGTATGTACACATTAGTTTTTGGCACAGGGTACAAGCCAGAAAGGGTGTTATACATTGTTCTCCTTTAATTTATTCATTGTCAATTGTCTTTTATTGTTACACTCTGTAAAAAATTTAATTATTTAATGAAGACATTCGTACACAAGACTTTTGTACTGATTTTTGCCCTTCAAATTTTGTTATCTATCAAGTAGCAGTGGTAATTACTATATCACGTGGTTGTTTTCATGAATTCACTTTTAGTAGCTGGATGAAACTATATATCAGTATTACAACCACATCTTGACAATGTTATCCTCTTATTGAAGATTGTAACAAGCTAAATGTTTTACGGGGTACACACACACATTCCACAGCACTTCCACAAAGATTTTGAATGGAAGATAAGAAGGGTACCTACTTGTTAACAAGGCGTAATCGCTAGTCTCACAATCATAATCCCAAATTACATTATTATTAAATAAATCGACAAATCAAGGATTTAGAGTAGGCTTGTTTATTACCTCATCCAACCACCGCGCTGAGCCGCCATGACCGGACCACCACTAGTGACCAGCATATTAAACCAATTTCATTTTTATGATTTGTATAAAGGTACCAAAATAATGGTACACAACAAAGTAAATGATTCGTTTCTTTTGCATCATTTGTCTTTACTGCAAACTACTTAACTAAAATGAAGTCAATAAGGGAAAAAGGTCAACTCAGGGTTTTTTCCTTCGGGGCATGTAGGAAATGGAATTTGTGACGGGATCACACACATCACGTCATCATCATATTTATTTATTGCGTTTTGTTGCAATTCCTACAAGAGAGTTAGAGCACTCTATGCATGCCAATAACTTAATAACTTATTGATATACACTAAAATCATAAACATGTTTTGTGCAAGAAGAAACTGCAATATTCACTTAATATTCTTGTTGCATGCAAATTTTGAATAAATAAAAAAAAAACATGACTTATGAATAGGATTGATCATAAAGTGTGTGATTGTGACGATGTTTCCAGAAAGAGAACGAGGACGAGAGTGCCCTTTCCGAGAGTATTGATCAAGTGCTCAATCCGCAACTTGACGATGACATACGGCGAGAAAGATTTAACAGGTTCCTCGTACATGATGATGAAACCGGGGCGGCTTCCACTCCTGATCCAAGGAGATTTGATGAACGAGATTATCAATGTAAGTCAGCATTATCATCCTCATCATCTTGAGCACATATTTTTTTATACGTTGTTTTTACATGATATGGAAAAATGGCCAGAAGCTCATCATAACTAATAATCATCATCCTCATCGACCCACACAAAATGCAAAAGAGATAAAATTTTGTGTTTGACATGATATTTTGAGTAGCAAAAGTTGAGCGTAATAAAAATAATGTATAGGTGTACTAATATCTAATATGCATTGCACGCGTGAGCAAATTTTGTGGAAAATCACAGAACAATTCCTTGCAAGAAACAATTAGGCTTTGTTACTCTTTTTAATGCGAATTGTTTTTCAAAAATATACCTAGGCACTCTTCGTGGCATTATTTCGTAGCAGACAAAACTGCAGCAGCTGCACGTGACAACAAACAAGGCATTCTTTTTGCATGGTTTTTGCTTGCAGGTTGCTGAAAAAACATATTTTTTCTAGGTATTGTATGTAATTAAATTAATATAATTTGCAATTGTAAAAAAAACATAATTTAAACTGATGTTATATGTGAAATATGCCACGTTTTGTAATGAGAACGACGCGACGGAAAAACCTTTTTTTTGCTAGCTCTACCAAAACTTTCCGTAGCTTCCCTATTTCCCTAATAGCCATTTTAATGGCATATAATTCCTACGAATTTTAAACTACTTTTTTAATTTCATAGTTCTTTATAACTATTTTTTGTAGAAATTGGTTGTGGAAGCACTCAAAATGCAATCATTGACATCGATCATTCCATTTTAGGCAGTTTAGTGTATAAAAATATATTATTTTTTACAGTTTAATTTCTTAAATGTTTGACCATCTCTTCTTACTAATTAATTAAAAATACAAAGTAACATATAAAAAACAGCAGTTTTGAAAACTTGATTTGAAGGACAGCATAATGTTGTCGTTATATTCGACCTTCATCTGGTCCAGTATTCCATTTCCCGATTGTACTGTGTTATTTGAAAAATAGTGAAATTCCTATAAAGCCTATATAATCCAATCCATTTTGATATTGCATTATGGTAAACGAAAATATGTTCATATATACAGTTATATGCCCGGGTAAGGGTAAGTTTTTTTTTTCGATAAAAAAAAGATTTTTTTTTGTAACCAGATTTTTATTTATTTTTATCTCAACCAACCAAAACCGTTTTATATTTTTATGTACTGTAGACCATATATCTCCCCACTCCCATCTTTCCTTACATCGCCTCCATTTTTATATTTAGTACCAACTATAAAGTTCCCGTACGGACATAATCCCTTTCACTTGGCTCCGAAATTGGCAAAAAATGGTTAACCACGTCTTACAAAACGGAAACAGAAGCATTTATACCCATGCATTACATACAAAAAAGACAATAATAAAGCATTATTTTTATATCAGTGGTAAATAAATGTTTAATGTTTTTCATGAATTTAAAAAATGATAATGCTTATAGCTATACCATAGTATCAGTGTCAATGCAGTGTGTATTCTGTGTTTTTATTAGTATGTAGGTACATGTATTACACTCCACTTAACTTTTTAAAGAGTATATGACCTCATTTGATGGTCAGAAAAAAAAGCTAAAGAAGACAATACACAAAAGACACATAAGACTTTAGTACTACTTTTTTCCACAGAGAAAAAAGTCTTTAGCGAATCCATGGCCGTAATAAAAGTACACGCTATCAAAGTAGCCACAGGGAATTTTTTTATACAGGGTCGTTGAAAAGTACTCAAAAGAAACTCAATAGCTAAAGATTTAAAAAAGTAGGGACATTTCTTTTTTATTTCCTTTTCTCTGTAAAAACAAGCATGTTTTTTGTTTGCATTTAGCTCACAGACGGGAAAGTTTTCCCCACATCCACCATCCACTGAGACCCCTCCGCTCTCTTCGCAAGAAAAGTGTTATTACTTCTCCAGTGAAGCATGCTGCTGGAAGCCATCATCCTGGACAAGCATCGTCCACCATGGAACTGTCTTCTTCTTCTCCTCCTCCTTCAAGTGGTGGTGTGATGATGTTCGGAGGAATGGATCAGCAAAATAATGATGAGCCCATTACAGCAACACCATCCCCTGCGGCATCCTCCCCAAGTAAATCAAGCTATTCCGACGGAAGATTACAAGTTGGTAGTGGGGTAGGAGGCAGTGGTGTTGTTGTTTTTGCTCCGGATACTCTGTCGTTTGGCAGAACTCATCCAATTCATCCTCCACTCCAGGAACAGGATACTGATGCGGAACCGGAAGAGGCTCATGAGTCTTGTCCGCTTTTAGGGTAATTACTAAACGAATTTCATTCTGTTCTTTTATATTGTAATTACGTTCCTCATATGGCGTAATATTCTTGGAAAATAATATTGCCCTATTTCTTAACAGTTGTCGCTAATAATCTTTTAATGAGCGAGAGAAGAGATTGGAATTTGTTACTCATGTACAAATTTTTCAAGCTTGTCTTCATTGTAACATAACATTAGCAATTTAGTATGGCGCTTGTCTGTTTCATTTGCTTTCCAGAAAAGCTATATGAAATGACATAAGCTTTAATTATTATAAGATCGCGTTTGCAGTAGTCTTTTGATCCAAAATGTTAAGCTGATGACTTGCTGCATGGTTTACAGGGACACTAATAATTTGCCATAATTATCAGAATGAAACTTTTTTGTAGACATATCAAGCAATAAATAAATATTATGTGCATTTAGAACTAAAATTAATCGTAGAATCAGTGCCAAAAATATAAAATGTTATTTATAACTAACCAAGATTTTGCTATTTGTTCCCTTTTTTTTTGGAGCAGCAGCAATGCATTGTCAAGTCGATTTAACTATGCTTCCTTTATTTTACTTGTGAATTTTTCCACACTGGCATGGTTCACAATGGTACACGGTGCACATCATAAAACCGTCCTAATATTTACTGTCATCAAGATTATCTATCACTGTGATAATATTCAGCTTCATATGACGAATAATCGTGTTGCTAGTCATCTTTTATTTATGCAATTCATCTCCAGTATTAGGGTCATTAGGGTGCAATTGTAGCGTTACTTCCGGTGGTGGTACTGCAATACTAATCATCATGTTTTTTCTCTGCTAACTAACTGCAACCGCCCAGGAATATATGCCCAAACTTTTGTTTGCGTGTTTTGTTGCATTCTTTACATATGCATTCCTATGTAGCTTCTCGCGTAGCAAGCAGTCAAGTCCCGTGTGTATAGGGTACATGAGAAATCCTTGTGCACTTTACAGAGTAGTATGCTTTCTTTACAATAAATTGTTACTTGTCACGTATTACATAAATATAAACTTAAAAGTATGTAGCACATGAACAATTGTGGGCTACTGATGCTTAAAAAAAGCAAACATTGAACATTGGTACAAGCATAGTACATATATATTTTTTTTGTACTTTTTGGATTTAGGGAACCCAATCTTGAGCTGTTGGCTGGTGAAAGTGGTGTTGGACATGTACCAACTCATCAGTCGGCATCCAGCTCTGGACCATTTGACGATCTGATAGAGCCAGTGAAGAGGGTTCAGTTTGAAATCGGTGAGTGGATAACCAAGCCAAGATAGCGTGAGACAGTCAAGTAGTGTGAACTGTGAACATAAGATCCATTTGGGTAAAAAGCTTGGGGCAAAGTGAGAATCATTAAAAAATACATGAGCCGTAATATTGCTGATGCTGGTGATATTGCACAAAAAAAAAGCACATGTATACAAGAAAAAGAGAAACAACAACGCTGGCATGAAAAAAATGTGGAGAGAAAAAATACAGTTGTATTGTCTTTTGTGATTGAATTAGGAGGCTACTCAGAAGACGGGCAGGAGTCGGGCTATGAACGGAGGAAGCACAGGTGAGAATGTTGTTGTTTTTTGTACCTTTCTAAAATGCCTGTAAAGCGTATCTGACTGCAGTGAGTTAATTCTAATACCGGTATATGGTATTTTAAAACAGGAAACACTCTCATCATCACATCAAATATGAAGATCCTGTATGGCGTCTTCGTCAAGGATCAGAACTGATTGAGGAGGGCATGCACCTTCAATTCCATGATGCCTCTCCAGAAGGACTTGAGCTTACCCAGGATATGGACGATAATGACAGGGATGAGCTGGCTGCTCACAGATATGGGGACAACAAAGGCTTTCGACGTCACCGCTTTTATTTTAACAGGGCTCCAGACGATGCTTCCCAAGGTGTCACCTCTGCTGAAAAAGACAAGCCGGTTTATGATCACCAGCCGCATGAAGTTTACGTCGAACTTGACGTTCTCCATGTGCGTGGTCATCTCAGAAGTTTATTTTTATTCGGTTATATTCGTTAATAGAAAGGAAAAGTACTACAATAAACTATCCTAAACCGAAATTAGATATATTTCCGTTTTTAATGCTCACAATTTGTTATTTGATTTGTTACTCGATAGGAGTTGCAATACTCGACATGGAAGAACGAGATTTGCCCGGGGTGGCTTATCGTGTGGTAACCGCAATGGCAGTGAATGAGTTGATCAGTGACGAGGACAAGCCACTTGTTATGAAATCCCTGCTTTCCAAACACAAACACGTCAATGATGATGAGCGGCCATGGCGTTTTCATTTGAGTCGGAGAAACACTCGATCTGGAAGTCTAACCAGTTTAAATGCCATGTTAGAGGAGAGGGAGAGGAACAAGAATAATCGGAATGCTCCCATGAGCAATGTGGAAGCAGCTTTTGAAGGATTAACGAGACGAAGTAGTGCGGCATCTCGACTGGGGAATGAGGGTGGTAATAGTAACGACGTCCAGTTTTCGACAACTCATAAAAATGGACATGCTGTTTCTTCGCCAAGGTCCGTTAGCTTTCGTGACCAATTTCCTATTGCAACAAGTGACACCGACACTGACACTAATCTCAATCAACAAAAGGAGGAGCATGTCTCGGTAAGTGGAAAAAATAATTAACTTTGTTGACGTTATTGCGACTTTTCGTGTTCCGTAATAATGACATTGGAATAAAAAGTACTTTAATACCATTCTCCATAATTACATCATAAACCGAATGTCATGTTCTTTACTGGTTTACATGATTTTAGGTAAATACGTCCATAATTCTTGATAACATTTTATTGTATTTTTTAAAACTCGTGCAGATTAGCTTGGCAAAGTATTCCCTCTCTAATTTATCTGAAGAGGATGTTAAGTGGATTACAAACAAGGAAAACATTTTGCGACGGATCCCGTCTGGAGCGGAAGCCTCAATTGTTTTAGTTGGACAAGATGATGCGCTGGAACAACCTATGCTTGCTTTTGTTCGTCTGGCCGAGGCTGTCATCATGCCGAATACAACTGAAGTATAAGTTGGATGTATAGAGAGAAAATTAAATTCATATTTGGTTTGGTTTTTTTTTGGCAAAAGATTTCTTTGCTTTCCTTTTTTCTCGTTCTTTCATACTAATAAAATGACAAAGCTATGCCGTGGGGCTGTCAGAGTGAAGAAAAACAGCGTACATTAGTTTTTAATTGCATTATTGTTTTTTTTACTTCTACAGCTTCCGATTCCAGTACGCTTCATCTTTATTGTGTTGGGACCTCCATCGATTGAATTTGATTACAAGGAAATTGGGCGATCCATCTCTACTTTGATGTCAAACACGGTATGTGTATTATTTATGTCCGTTAATATTTTTATTGCTTTCTGTAAAAATAAACAAAAAAATCCAGTATTTTCAAGGAAAATGAACATGCATTTGTGTGAGGGGATAAAAAAGTTTATTCATCGCATCGTTGTAAGTAATAATGTATGTTTTTGTTTCTAGCACTTCCATGATACCGCGTACAAAGCTAATGACAGAAAAGATCTCCTGAAGGGAATTCACGAGTTTCTGGACGAAAGTATTGTTTTGCCCCCTGGAGAATGGGATGGAGAACTCTTTCCTTTCGAAGGTGAGAAAATCCTGTTTCATCATTTTACGCTACAATTCCTACTTTTGCACTTTTTAGTTTCAAAAACTTTATTGGATTTTTTTATTTTCATACAGAACTTCGAGAAAAGAGTAAGGTTTTAAGACGACAGAAGGAAAGAAGACGCTCACTCGCCCAAGGACTATTAGATCCAGGTGATGGGGATGGTGGACCACCCTACGGTGATGATGGTGATGATCCCCTGAGACGAACAAGGCGTCCTTTTGGAGGACTGATCAATGATATCAAACGAAGATACCCTAAATATATCTCGGATATTACGGATGGCCTCAATTTCCAAACTGTTGCATGCATCATTTTTATTTATTTTGCGGCCGTTTCTGGTGCAATTGCGTTTGGAGGGATTTTGAGTGACAAGACGCAAGGTCACATAGGAATTTCTGAAACTTTAATGGCAAGTGCTGCCGCTGGAATGATTTTCTCATTGTTTTCGGGTCAACCGCTGCTGATTATTGGAACCACTGGACCGCTCCTCTTGTTTGACAACAGTCTTTTTGAGGTGCCAACAAAAATTAGTCATGAATGTGTACAATAATTATGACGTTTTACTACAGGAAGCCAGCAAGTTTTACATTAACTTTTTTTTGGTTTGTAGTTTTGTCAAAGTCAACATGTTGACTTTTTAGCCTTCCGTTTTTGGGTTGGTGTGTGGGTATTTGTGATTGGTATAATAACTGTCGCTTTTGAAGGAAGCTTCCTGGCGCGCTACTTTACAAGATTTGTTCAAGAAATATACTCAGCATTGATTTCACTTCTTTTTGTTTACGAGGCTATTGAAAAAGTAGTTAAGGTAAAGAAAACTATATACATAAAATACCCCGTATAAATAAATATATTTTATGCATAATGATTTTTTGATTATAAATGCGCTTCTTCTTTACTCGTATTAATTAGGTTTACGAAGCACATCCGATTCAAATGACATATGGAACCTGTAACACTACTACGCAGTAAGAATTTACCTTTTAATTTGAATATACAATCGCATCTTATTTATTAAAAACGAATTTGCTGATATCACACATTTTGTAACAGGGATAAAGTCTTGGAATCTGATGAACAACCAAACACAGCTTTACTCACCACAATTCTTTGTTTGGGAACTTTCGTTATAGCGTACATGTGCAGGGGAATTCGGGACAGCGATTATCTAACACAAGGAGTAAGTTTACAATGAACTATCGTCAATAATAATTCTTTATCATAAATTATGATTCATAACATGTTTTTCAGATTCGAAAATTTTTGGGCAATTTTGCTGTGCCGATTGCTATCGCCATAATGGTTGGGTTGGATGTCGTGTTGGTACCCCATGCAAAAACGGATAAACTCAAAGTTCCTCAAGGGTTTTCCACTACCAAGACACGCGACTCATGGTTTGTTGATGTCACGAACGTTTCAGTTGGGATGATAATGCTCGCAATTGTTCCTGCTTTTCTAGTTTTTATGTAAGTGAAAAATATTAACATTCTTAATTTTACTACCATAGTTTGAACCATAAACACCAGTGATGAATGTTTTATGTCCTCAGACTCATGTTTATGGAGACCAACATTTGTGGCCGACTGATTGCCAAAAAAGACAACAAGTTGAAGAAAGGTGGAGGCTTCCATCTGGACATTTTTCTTGTCACGATGATTAACGCACTTTGTAGCTCGATTGGGGGGTGCTGGGTATGTGCAGCCACCGTAAGAGCCGTAGCTCACACCACATCTCTCGTCATCTACTCCACAAATAATCCTCCCGGGGAGAAACCTGTCGTGTTGGGCGTCGCAGAACAACGCGTGTCCAACTTTGTTGTGTCTGTACTCCTCGGCTTGTCCGTTCTCATGTCTCCCATTCTTGTTCTCATCCCATTGGCAGTATTATTTGGCGTGTTTTTGTACATGGGAATCTCATCCATGACGGGGGTCCAACTTTTCGAAAGAATTGCCCTTCTCTGTAAACAAGTCTCCAATCACCCCAGAGTCCCTTACGTGAGGAGAACCCGAACAAGCAAAATGCACCTTTTCACCACCATTCAGATCTGCTGTTTGGCATTCCTGTGGGGAGTAAAGTCTTCCCCATTGGCACTTGCTGTCCCTTTTGTGTTGATGCTTCTTGTACCGTTCAGAATGTGGATCATGCCAAAAATGTTTAAACATCATGAGCTTGCAGCAGTAAGTGAAGTTAACTTTTTGATAACTTTTTAAAACTACATAATAATTCGTGGAAACTACATTTTTCTGCTTTTGTTTGAATAGCTTGATGCTGACGGGTCAGATCCCCCTGCACCCAGGAGATCTTTCGATCCAAAGGAAGCCGCAGCTCAAATACAGGTTATGGAGGATGGCAACATGAATAAACTGCAACAAAATGGAAATGGCACTACTGCTACTATTCAAAACGGCATACCTGAAGGAAAAGAACTGAGAAGGATTTGGTAAATTTTTTGGACGTTTAAAGATTAATACAAAAGTAGTAAATAGAAGGATTGTTGTCTGTATGATGTTATAGCTGTTTCAAAGTTTTAAAATATTATATGATAATACCGACGCCCCTATATTATGGTCTATTATGGTCATATATCAATACATACAAAAACAAAAGTATTACGATAAAAAATATACCTGTATTACTCCAAACGAATTACGTGTTAATTAGTATATATTATAATGGATCAACAACGTGCAAAATATGTACTGTACTACCTATTTGTATGACCAATTTGTTTTGTAACCGATACAAGTGACTTGACTGCTGATTGCGTGCATGTTGTGTTTCAATTATATGATTGATAATGATAACGAATGTTGATTTTGATGATTAATGTAAAGCGAAAAGTATTTGTGACATTGTGACTCTTTCTTTACTTGTGAATTGTGAATATAAAACTATATCCAGTATTCCAGTTAGTATTAATCTGTACAATAATACACAACATAATTTGTACCTATTCAAAAAAAAAAATGCATTGCATTAAAGATTTAAGACAAGTTTTGTGTGGACACCAATGGACGCAATGTAATATAGGTATATGGTATAATATGGTATATACATGTACACATTTTTTTAGTTCCATGTTCAATAATTTGTTGTACAAAGTAAGTAGCAAACGTTAACAAGTTTAGACGAATAAAGATGATTCATTCCCGAACATTTAACTATACATTTAAACATTTCCGAACATTTAGCATTTATTTATTTTCTGATAAGAATATTTAACACGTTATATTAATTAATATTAATAATCAAACAAAATAAAGGGCTGAATTGAGTTATTTTGTACACTAACTTTTCTTTACGATTCACAATATCCACATTCATTGCTATAATTGTTACTGATTTGTTTTAATTGCACTTTGTTGGAGCATCCCCTGAATTTTCATTATCCTTTATCTTGCTGCTCCGACAATGCTGTCTTTATCTTCTGCTGCCGCCATTTTCTCCAACCGTTTGACTCTAGCCTTATGGAATTGGAGAATAACGTCACTCAGAGATGGCTCATGCACTTGGAAACTGTTATTATGATAGGATAAAAAAGTTAACGCGTGCTAAAGTGAAACAGATGACAGATGACAACAAAAGTGTTGCAGTGAAGTTAATTATTAATCTTTTGAAGCCTTACTGTTCAAGAATGGAAGTAAATCGGACTTTTGCGCCTTCCATTACTGAGTACACTCGACTCAGCTTTAAATTCTGATCCTTGAGATGATAAACTAGAAGATTCTCCTGCTCGTCAATAAGGGCACACGGACTGAAAATGTTATTGCACTGATAATTTAAATTTGCGCATTTTTAATGGGACATTTTTTTGTCACAAGTAGACTGAGTACTACTACTACCTTAAATACTGAATTACATGATCCTTCAATTTATCGATTTTAGTTTTTTTCTGATACTCTGTGAGTTTCTTCATGGCTGATACTCCGTACCGAATGGATAGAGTCATTCCTGCAACATATTAAAGCAAGTAGAAGTAGTGATTTAGCATGAACAGAAAATACCTTTATTTTATTATCACTTTGTCTGACTTTGTACTACCTTGATTGTTATTTTTAAAAATCTCCGTGAGGTGACCAACTGCCACCAATGAGCCAGATTCTAATAGCAGTGCCTTGGAACTCTGTTTTTGAACCACATCCGCGTCAATGGTAGTAAATAAGACTGTTCTGTTGGTGTAGTTTGGAAGACGATTAATGATGTTCCAAAACGTGTATCGTTCCAACTTATCCATGTTTGCGGTAGGCTCGTCTAAAATAATCATGTTAGTGTCGCCAATGAGTGTCAGGGCACATCCCAGTCGTTGCTGCTGGCCTTTCCTATATGCACTGCACTTTTTATTACCTACATCTTGCAGTTCTACAAAAAAAAATACAAATTAACTTTTGGTTGCTTTTTATCGTAACTTTGACTTTTAAAAGATGAATAATTACCAAACAATTGTAACCACCACAGAACATGCTGCTCACACTCGCTTCGAGACAAACCTGTTGACAAAAGTTAAATTCAGCTTTCTCGAAGGACATGATCCATCAAACAAGTTATATCTCAACTTACCCCTCAATCTTCCCATTACTGTTAACATCTGTATCCCTGTTAAATATGAAAGCATTGAAGGCTTCTGAGGACAATAGCCAACTCCCATCATCAATTTCCTTTTGTTCGCCCCTTCAAGCAGGTCGTTGTCCTTGTACACGTACCCCGACGAGGAACTCAATTGACAGGTAAGAATGTCAATAAGGGTGGTCTTTCCACTTTTTGGCAAACCCAACAGTCCAGTGACAGTGTTGATGGGCACGGAAAAGTAGATGTGGTCCAAGCCTTTGACGTATTTGTAAAACTTTGTGACGTCTTGGACAAGATAGACTTCAGAGTCAACGTCACCCTCTGTGTTGAAAAATATTTAACTGCCGTTTTTTTTCTCGCAAAATAACTATGATTTTACAAAGTTGTTATTTAAAAATATATTATACGCTCTAACCAATTTCAACCATGTAGTCCACCTTCTGATGCTCTTGTTTTACATCCTCGGGCTCATCTGAAGTTTTTGTGTCACGTTGCGCCACGGTGTGTTCCAGGTTACCACAGACTTTGGCCACAATCAAACTCCCAAGACTCTGGATCAATCGGTGCTCGTACAAAAGAATGAGAGCCCAGTAAATAAAACCATTATAGATTAGAGCAACAATGTCATGCTGCAGATTTGGAATCACGGTGTCGGTATTACTATCCCAAGCAAAAGAAGCGGTGTCCGCATGGCAGGTACCTGCTTCCTCACAGTATGCCCCTGCAAAGAAAATTAATATGTAATAATGATACTATAAAATCAGCATTCAAAACTCAATGATCTACAAAAGTGAAAAGAGGCATACTGCAACAGGTTCTGAATTCGTCATCAAAGGAAATCTTATCAGACAGATAGTCTACCGACATTTGAGTAACGCTCACGTTTACATTTTTTTCATATACATCTTTTAAGCCATTAGTTTGGTTTCGCAGCAGCTTCGTCAAGTTTTGGTACATTTCACAAGGCTTAAAATATATAAAAAATAATCATGCAATATAACTAATGATTTTCTGGTAGAAATCATTGCTTTCTATTGCTCATACTAGAAATTTTACCGTTTTATCCGCATTCCTGCACCAATGTTCGTCCCCCACAACATGGAGAAAATGAACACAGGCTGAAGTAATCGAGTACTGAGGGAATATGTAGAGAAAAAACCGAAGAAAATAATAAAAGTCCTTGACATATAGACGGAGAAATTGGTAAGTGACCACTTTGGGGATAATTCCGAAAATGAAATGGTAGAGAACGTAGTGCCCATATCCAGTTAAATGTTGAGGGATCCAACAAGCCAAGAGGTAGGTGTATGGAAGTGCGGCCCAACAAAGCCAACAGCTCAGTATAATAAATAAATACACTTCAAAAAAATATATAATAAATATGCATACAATTTTAGACCATTAAAATATACTTAAAGTATGAAAGAAAAAAGTACTCACGTCGCTCCTCCCAACCGTTGAACTGCAGATACCCAACATTGTCTACAAATATCACCAATACCCAGCAAATCAATGTAATAAGAATGTACAAGAAACAATCTGCCACGCCATGAGAAAACCAGTAAATCGGCCCCGAAACGCCTGCCATTCTCTGAAGTGTCTTAAATTTTGAGCTTCTTTCGGTCAATATCATCCTCAACACCGGGGCACTCAACAAGCACAAAATAAGGGAGAGAAAAAGTCCCAAAATGGTGCTAGAATTACTTTGAGTAGACCCACCTGGAAATCCAGGATACTGAATAAATGGATGAGTGACAAGACTACTTATATAAGGTTGCTTCCTGTCAGGACTTATCAGGTAGAGCAATGCCTGCATCATAAGGTGGGAAGCTATTGGTGCAGAGTGAATGGAGTTGCTGGAGTAGTAACCGATATGCCCTTTTTTGTCTCGGGAGAAAGCTACAATGGTTTGCTTTTTGTAATGGGTTAGTGTGTGGGCCATCCCTTGGGCTAGGTAACCTTCCAGATCATCACTAAAGTCGAGTAGTTCTATAACCGCTTTCTTGTCATCACTCCTGATCCTTTCGTGAAATGCCTCTTGCCAACCTTCTCGCGTGTGTTCGTTATCGGCGGAGCGGACCAATACATAGTTGTTATCGTACATGCGTGTACTCATAACTTTGCTTAGACTTTCAGGTTCGTTGAGGAGAAACAATCGCGAAAAGTAGACCATCAACACGAGGAGTATTAACTGTGGTAAATAGGCGACCAGAAATGTGATGTATTTTTGGCGGTAATACCAAATCTTCTTGTGAACTAAAATGTGGACCTTGTGCACAATTCCGTGGTTTGGAGTACCCTTCTGTACTGGAATGGGAGTTTCTACTGACCTTTCAAATTCTTCATGTATATTTGGATCTCCACCGCGCAACATGCGAATTTCCCTTTTGGCTAAAACCTGTTCTATTCCTGGGTGATTTGCAATTTTATGGAATATTGCCCAAAGGCTGGGTTGGCCCATTGTAATTTTGGTGATGCCAAATCGATCCATATTATCCTCCAATTTTTCCAATAGGGCCCCGTAAAACTTTCCAAATGGGAGGATAAACTTAACAGTGTCAACTTGGACGGAAGCTTTTTTAGTGTCCAGTGAAGTGGTTTTAGCTCCGTGTAACTCCAAGTGCATCATGGCTTGAATCGCTGGAATGTTGGGTTCTACGCCTTCAGCCATTCGGAGTGTCATTACGTTTCCAATGCCATACGCCAACCGAAGAAACATGGGGCTTCCATAACACACCAATTTTCCTTTGCTGAGAATGACAATTCTGTCGCCGTAGAGTTGAGCCTCTTGCAAAGTTGTACAGGTAACTACAATGCTTCTCATTGGTTTCAGTTCCTGAAGTAGTCGCCAAAATTGGAATCTGGATTCAGAGTCCAACTGTTCAACGGGATTGTCTAGTAGTAACACTGAAGGCGACTTCGACAGGGCCATGGCCAACATAATTTTCTTGGAGTCTGCTATTGTGATCCCTTTATAACTGTGACGTCGCATTGGCATCAAACCAAACATTTTGAGGAGAAAGGTAGCCTGTGTTTTTGCCTTGGCATATGATACCCCATGAAGCATACAACAAAGCCGGATGTGGTCCTCCACGGAAAGAGTTTCAATGAGAAGCTTCTAGTAGCCTGTGTTTTTGCCTTGGCATATGATACCCCATGAAGCATACAACAAAGCCGGATGTGGTCCTCCACGGAAAGAGTTTCAATGAGAAGCTGCTTTTGAGGACACAGCGAAACGTAGCGGTTTGTAATATCATGATATTCATGAACCTTTAGGCCTTTCACGTCAACAAATCCTGCAGATGGGGTATTCACGCCAGCAATCACATTCAAAAAGTCAGACTTCCCTGATCCAATTTGGCCAACCACGCAAGTTACTTCCCCTTCATAAATGTCCAAGGATATGTTGTCCAAAACGGTACTTTTGTTAGCGGAATCGGTTGTTGTTACATTCCGGAAACGAGGGCCATACGCAGACATCTTCGGGCCTACTTCGTATATAGTAGGTTTCTGAGACCGGGGGATGGGTCTGGTCGGTTTCGTCTCTGAGGGTGAAGGTCGGGTAAGAGTCTTGAGAAAAAAGAGCCAACTCTCCTTAGGAGAAAACTCTCGCCGAATAATATGGTCTGTGTAGATTGTAAGGGAGAGATATAGCATGGTAGAGTACAGGAAAATGTTACATGACAAAGGGAGAGAGATTATCAAATGATGTTCGGTGTCCAACAAAACTGGAAAGTCGTACCAGTCCAGACCTTCCTCTGAAATAAAAAATTATTAACATGACTGTAAAAATAAAAAATAATGTAGACTTTGCGTGTATAATCAGAGGCATCACACAGAGTATATATAAATCAACTCACCATACAATTCAAACCGCAAATAGTAATACACTCCATTGGCCAGATTCCATTGTGGAAGGAAGAAGCATAAAAATAAATTAGTAAACCTGTGTAGGCGGCCCTCTACAAAGAAATCCAGGGGACAAAGAAGTGTGAGAAAGCTGGCACAAGTCACTATCAAGCCAGCTAGCTCCGCTGAAATTGTTGAAATAAAACATGTTTACAATTTTACTTTTACATTTTTGTAGTTCGCATTCGCATACACCGCCTACAACACAAAACACATGAATAAAATTATTAGTATTTTGTTATAATTGTTCTTACGTTTCTTTACTCCCAAACCTGAAGTTATAAAATAATTAAAGCAGGTCGCGGTAATAGCATGCATCCACAGAAAAAGCCAAAGGAATAAAGGACTTGAAAATTCAGCAACTGCGTCCTCTGCTAATTGGTAATGTATAACTAGAGCCATCACTAATGTCGTCACGCCCCGAAATATTCCGTGAATTACCATATTAGCTATCCATCTCATGCTTGTGGTCATTCCATGAATTTTCAAAAGTTCCTACATAAAGTTATAGCAAAAGTTTTATGAATTTTTTTTGTTAACACGAAGTACGTTGCATATAAAATATTACTTACAATGCATCCACGATTTTGCTCTTGAACCACATTTTGAGCGACGACAATGTCTCCAACAAGATATCCAAATATTATACTAAGTGTCAATGCAACCCAGCCCCTAACTCGCAAAGTTGAATCTTTATAGGTTGGATATTCAAATTGCTTGAGACTTGGCTCTTGCTTATACCTTCGAAGGAAGTCTGCCCTCTGAGTGTGCCAACCCCCCAAAAAAAACCCAGCATGAGCCATGGATATATTTGAAAATTGATATGAAATAATTGACAAAAAAATGGAAATTGAATTTAATCGTTACTGATATTTTTTCTGTATCCCCAATCTTCATGAACGGATCCGATACTGCTGCTGACTCAACAATTTTGTCGGCAAAAGCTAAATCGATAGCCATTTGCATTCCAATTATTCCTGTATGTAGATATGGCGTCGCTGGATTCAAATATTTTTTTAAATTATAATTTACTTATTTAACTTATCAACGTTCATAACTAGAGTTTCATGAATAATCTTACATTGGAAATGACGCTTCCCCTTTCTTTTTCTACTTTCACTGACCAGATGCTCCCTGAACGGAAATCCCTCCACAGTATTCGCTATCTCAGAGTAGAACGTTCTCACGGTGTAGGTTAGTGACTTTGGAATTGCCTTATTTTCTTTAATTAGTTTCAAACGCTCGTCCCCAATCAGATTTCCTTCCATAGAGAAAATCACACCCATCGGATACCGAACAAGCTTACTTTCCGCTTTGAGTCTGTTCAATTTTCGTTCGTACAAATCAGAACCATCCTTTTGAATTCCTTCAGAATATTTCGAAACCTTTTGCCAATGTTCCCGGCAAATTCGTTCCACTTCAGCAGAGCTATTGACGGCAATCTTGACAGAAAAATTAAAAGAAAAATGCATTGTAGGTAAATATAAAAACATATATTATTTATGATGGTTAATTTTTATCGTTTTTACTATTTTGGAAACAATCTCGTCAGGGCCAATGTCTAGTTGATCTTTATCTTTATCTTGATTCGTTGCTAAAACTATGTTTGGTTCCGTTAGCCCAATGGTTGTGATGGCGCGCTTCATAATATCATCTGTGAACTTGTTGGAGGGCGAGTACACAATAAAGTAATAGCGTGTACTTTTCTTTCCGCAGTATTCCTCATTTGAGCAGAACGCCGTGAAAATTGATTCGGCTCCGATTCTTTCAAATGGATCTGTACAATCAGAATAGATTGTGCAATTAAGATGTCGAAATTCCCATGTTGTTATTTTAAAATAAAATAATTTACCCAAATCCTTCCCAGCTCCAGCATCAAACACTTTTGCTTGCAATGACTGCATAGTCCCATCACTATTCCAGGCCATTCCGCTGACGACCACTCCACAGACAATCATTGGGACAAACATCTCACAAGACGTGACAAATAGTGCTCGAAACTTCATTAGAAAATTTAACAGAATCACTACAATAAGTCGCCTTCTCCACAACTTGGCTCTTGCGGACGCTCTCCTTTCTTCGTCCTGTCGACTCTTCCGCTTGTGTTCATGCGCCTCATCAATCAAATCAAAGACGGCTTGGACCTGTTCATCAGAGCCACCGTCGTGAATGCCGGGCGTTTGTTCAAAAATATTTTTATATTTTTCAGCTTTAAATTCTTCATCTTCAAATTTGCTATCCTCTGGATCCAAATGACTCAGAGAAATTCTTCGATCGTTCACATTAATAGTGGGAATGGCAAACTTCTTCCCTGCGCCAATTCGTTGCCACAGGATGGCGGCGGCTTCCGCTTCCGACTCACCTGTGGTGTAGCTTGCAGTTTCTGAAGAGATGTTTTCTTCTTCCTCCCAACGCATTTCACTAATGCTTCTCTTATAAATGATTTCCTCTTTGGCGGTGAGGCTGAATAGAAGCTCGTCATCGGGATGCTTTATTTTGTTGATTTCAAAAATACTAAGTCGTTTGTTATCTGATGCGCTGATTTTACTCTCATCACTCAAGTTACTTGACAGCTCATCATCCATGTCGTAATCTGTTGTGTTTAATTCAGGGGGTCGCGGTTTTCGTCTCTTATGTCTCCGAGGTTTTTCTCTGAAGGTTTGATCTGCATCAGAGGAGGCGACACTGGACCCAGATTCTGAAAGCGCATTAGTGGAAAGCGTTTGTGATGGTAATACTGATGACAGAGCTCTCGTGGAATCGGATATTTTTCTATCGCTTTTTTCAATTATCTTGACTTCCTGAGCAGCTTTTTTGAGTTTAGGAGCCTCCTGAAAAACTGGTAGGGAAGGTCCAGAAAGCGCCTTTGGTTTTAATGGCTGTGGCTTAGCTTTAATAGCAGGAAGAGTTGACCGTTGAACTTTCGGTGACTCCACTTTTGCAGATATTGAAGGTTTTTGACGAGGTGGTGCTTTTGGTTGAGCTGGCACAGGAGGTGGTGCTTTTGGTTTAGATGGCGCAGGAGGTTGTGCTTTTGGTTTAGATGGCGCAGGAGGTTGTGCTTTTGGTTTAGATGGCGCAGGAGGTTGTGCTTTTGGTTTAGATGGCGCAGGAGGTTGTGCTTTTGGTTGAGATGGCGCAGGAGGTGGTGCTTTTGGTTGAGATGGCGCAGGAGGTGGTGCTTTTGGTTGAGATGGCGCAGGAGGTGGCGTCTTTGGTTGAGATGGGGCAGGGAGTGGTGGATCTGGTGTCTTTGATGGCTGTGATACAGTGGGAGGCTGCTTGTAATCTGTCTTACTCTGGGGAACATCAAACTTGACAACACCGACAGAAGGTTTAGACTGACCCTTTTCCTTCTCGTCCTTGATAATGCTGGCTGATTTTCGTGACTCTGTTGATCCCTTATCACTATCGGCTGAGTGTTTCTTTGACGGCAACTCGCTGTTCCGTTTCTGCTCATCTCCTTCCTCCATCACAGTAGACCTCTCTTCTTCCTTCTCCGTTTCATCCTTGCTCACCTTTTTCTTCTCATCCATTTCCTGTCCCTCCGTATTCTCCCGTTCCCAATGCCATGCTTCAGTAGTCTTCTCATTGGTAACTTTTCCATCGAACTTGACAGAAGATTTTTCTTCGGGCTTTGTTTCATCTTCCGACTGACGTTGGTCCTTCCCTGAACGCTTATGTAAGATGGAGTAGTCAGTGGCATGGATTGGTGCCGTGCCAAATTGTGAAGTACTTTGTTTTCGATTGTCAACATTCACACCTGCAGACATTGGGTCGATGTTCAGCTTTGGACCTCCCTTCCAACCCCATTTTGACTGGGAGTGGGTGTCCAGAGTAGTAGCAAGGCGTTGGTCACGTTCTTCCTGCAATTTTTTGAGCCTTTCCTTCCTCTTTTTGCTGCTACCACTAGCCTTGCTGCTCTTCTCCTCAGAATCCGATTTCAAAGAATCCTTGTCCTTGTCATCCATCGTTCAAAAAAAATATCTCCGATACTATCGCATTAAATGAAGCGTATCAAAAGGAAATGAATTACACCAAAATACATACTCTCATACATTTGTTTGAAAATCAGAAAATATTTACCAGAAAGAAAGTATGGATGAATAAAATTATCTCATCCCTATCCATGTGTTTCCATACCGCATAGTTCCAGCACAATATATAATGCTAGTGCATTGCAAAAAATCTCACTTCCACGACTATTTTTAATAATAAAGCCGTTACTTAGCTTCACTGTGATTTGATTGCATAAGGCAAAGGTCCTATAAGAAGGAAGCATCCATGAATAATATATATCGATGCTTATATAATCATCGATATATATTATTCATGGATGCTTCCTTCTTATATAGGACCTTGCATAACGCAAATGCATGCATGTCATAAAACACATTACATCAAACACACTACACTGTGTTTTGTAGCAGTTTTGTTTTATCACTGGTTGTTTGACTATGTGGCAATAAACAGACAGCAGAGCATCATCCTCTTTTATACCACAAATTTTTCTTCCTCACATTTTTTCGTCGTCGTCATCTTTTGTTTTGTGAATCATTAGTTGTGTTTTTTGACTGGTAGGCCGTGAATTGTGTTGTGATCGAGTTGATTTTAATTTTTTGTGTTAATAGTTTGATTTAAATTAAATAAAGGTTTTTTTAGGAACTTAAAAAATGTATATTGAATGTTTTGTGTAGCTGTGTCATTTTAAAAAAAAAAAGATCAGAGACAATTTTTAATCAAATTACTTTGCTTGATTCTGTTTTCCAGGTGGCCATCAAAATTAATTCTTTTCAGCAACAAAAAAATCCCTCGAAGCAATGAATCCAATTAAGGTGTTGATGGTAAGTTATAAAAATAATTTTTTTTTTGTAGTTAATTTCAACAACAATGCATCCTTCCAATGACTTGTTCGGTCAATTTGTTTTCAAAAACTAATGTTTTATTTTGAAATGTTTAAAATAGGTAGCAGCGCGGGGTGGTACGGGACTCGAGAGATTCACGGATGTGAATAAAGCTATGATTGAAAGGGCTTACAAATTCCAGCCTTGTGCTTATGGGCCGGAATGGAAAACCGATATTGCCAAGTTATTTTGGAAATGTCTGTCTGCCCCTGAAGCTGATGTAAGTGTTTATATATATGTTCATTTGGAATCGTGACAAAGTAAATAACTTGCTTTAAAAAAAACTCATGTCTCTGATTTCTTTTTAAACTATTTTAGGCTTACACTGCAGGCGGTCTATCATTGGTGTGGTTCCTCTGTAAACAGAAAAAATTGTTGGCAAAGGTTGTCATTTTTCTTTTCCTGTCTTCTTGGTTGATGTTGATGGCCAAGTACCTTGATTCCTACTATTTTGGATGTGCTTGTCCACCAGGTAGCCCGGCTCTAGGCACATTTGCAATATGTGTTCTGTTTTGGTTTTCCTTTGTCACTTGATCCATAATGATGAAAACTGTTGGCTCTATTTCTTCATGATGATATCAATATGGATAAAGTTTGTCTTATGTAAATATATTTATTGTTATATTTTTGAAATGCATTTCCGGTGGCTTTGTAATTCGTCTTATCTTAATAATAAATCTTTAATATTGCAGCTTCATGAAGAAATATCTTATCAGTTTGTCACATATGATGAGATAATTTCGATGTTTTCTTTGTTTAACTTTCTATTTTTGGAAGGATTGTAAAATGTCAGGATTTGCCACCGAAGTTACAAGTAGTATAAATACGAAGAGAAAATTAAAGTCTTAATTTGGCGTTACTTTAATTTGATAGCGTACTTTGTGTCCCAGAATTGGTCTGGGTCGTCCTTCATCAGTTATCATTGGGGATAGCCACATTTTAAAAACAATCTGCTATCAATTGGGGTTTAAAGCTATCGAGGTTTTCGTGATAACAAAAACCAAGATATATGAATTATTGTTTTTTATAACCTTTTTGTTAAAATCCTTTATTTCAATTCCATAATTTGTCGTTGCAGAAATCTTTTTTTGTTACAATTTTGTAAAACTAGCTATACAATTATATGCATACAAAAAAATAAATAACAGTATTTTTTAAATGTGTAATTAGTCGGTAGGCGTCTTGATAATTTTCGGCTTCTTTTTCGCCTTTTTCACCCCGTCCTCATCCTCTTCCTCTACATCATAATATTCCGCTTCTGGAACCGCGGTTGTAGTAGGTACAACTGTAGTTGTGGATCTGGTCTTTCTTCTTCTCGGCTTTGGGCTGGTGGGTGGTGGTTTTGGGCTGGTTACTTTAACAAGAACTGGGACACCATTGGGATAATACATGTTCATCCAGTAGACGGGCTTGCCAGGGGGGAAGTTGGGATAGGGTTGCTCTTCTGCCGAATCGTTTTCTTCAGCGCCACCATAATTTGGCACAGAACTTGAAGACGATTCCATTACAGCTGGGGTTGGAGTTGTCGGGGATGTATCCACAGAGACATTGAGAGATGAGGAGAATAATTCTTGAAATGGCTTCTCTGTCTTTTCAGATCCAGCTGGCAGTTCTTCAAAAGAGGATTCAGATTGTTCTTCCTCCGGATTTGGGAATGTGGGGGTTGAGGTGGAGATAAGATGTGGAGGTAATGCGGAAGGTCGGAACGACTCTTCCTGGAAGTACGGCAGCTTAGCCATGGCTGCAATGGCAGAGCTGACCTGCTTATTATGCAGGAACGCAGAAAAGGAAAGCTTATTTTTGGCAAAGTTTGAGATGAGCTCTTCGGCGGAACTGGAAATTGGGGGAGGTGAGGATGTTTCTGTGGAGTTATCTGTTGTTATGTTTGAGTTAGACAAATAAGATACGGTTTGTTGCACGGGTGCAACATTTACAGGATTTGGTAAAGGGATACCCAAGGGATAATTGGATACTTGAGCAGCTTGATTAGCGGGTGTCTTTAACCCGGAAGCAGTGACCAAAATGGGGGTATTTGGTACATATTGGGGATATCCTCCTGATTGCCCTGGTCTTTGGAAGTGGGGTCGAATAAAAGCTTGGTAAGGATCTTGTTGATTGTTTTTGGGAGGTTGTGGTATCCTTGGAGGTGGTGGTGGAGGGAACGCAGGCACTCCCGAAGATTGACCTGATGTACCATCTTCTTCAACACCAGTTGAAGATACCGAAACCCCGGATGGGAAAAATGATCCACTTGGTCGAATAAAGTTGAAGGAGCTCAGTGGCTCATGTTCAGTTGTAACAGAACTGAAGGCGGGTGTCGATGGCGGACTTGTGGGTGTGGGGGTGGTAACCGGAACAACTGCTGATTGTGACTCCGTTTGTGAGTTTGACCCTCCAGAAGCTGAAGGTGGCTGCACAGGTCCAGAACCTTTAATAGGAATTTGAAAAGTTCCAAATGGCTCATAAGGTAAAAATGCACCTGCAATTGGCTCCACCGTAGTTTCGGGAATATTTTGGTTCTTGATAGCCTGATTTCCATGGAAAGCGGATGACAAAAGGGGGGAAGTTGACTGTACAACGGCGGGTGCAGTTTCCAACTGCGGCTGTGCTGAGGATGACAATAGTGTGGAACCTTGGGCATCCTTTTGAGGATCGGAACTGCTGGACGCTTGTGGGAAGTAGGATGAGGGTCCGTTGTTGGCAAATGTGGGGAATTGCTCGACACGAATTGGGTTGTTGGAAGCAGCTACAGCGGGTGTCGAACTGGGTGGAGCTTTGGTCGTGGTTGGAACAGTTGGTTTAGGAGCTCCAAAAACGTCGGCACCACCATTGCCGTTGGCGAAAACTCCAACGACAGGTGACACTACACCTGTTGATACTGAAGGTCTAAAGCCGAATGAAGGTGCCTGAAGAAGGTTTCCACTGAACAGACTACCAGAGTTGGAAACTGGCGGTTGTGTTGGAGGTGGAGGTGGAGTGGGTGATGGAGTTGGCGGTGTGGGAGTAGTTTGTGCAGGTTTATTATTGTAATTAACTTTGTTTGGAACAAGAAGGGAGGATCCTGGTGGGAAGTTATTGTTTATCAGGACATTAGCGAACCCGTTTGCTATAGAGGAGGAAGCCAGTTTTGCAGGGGACCCTCCTGGCGAAATAGGGGACGAAATTCCTGTTAATGCATATCCTGGTGCAGAAACAAATGGCTTGTTTGGGGGAAGTTGAGAAGCTAAAGCGGAAGGCTCCTCCAATTCTACCTCCTGTGGTAATGGATCTTGTGGTGGACCGGGAGGAGGTGGGACAGTAGTAGTTGTGGTAGTCGTGGTGGTGGTAGTAGATGGGGGTACCGTAGCACTGTTTACTACCTTGTCTACCGCATTTTGAACCAAGTTGAAGTTCTGCTGCAGCCTATTCTGCTGTTGACGTTGAAGGACTTGCTGCAAAAATAAAAGTTGTTGGAGAAGCCTGTTGGCCTGAATTGCCTGGATATTGCTAACTTGCGTTCGTTGAGGTGGTGCCACTTGGGTAGGAGATGGTGCCACCTGGGGAGGAGATGGTGCCACCTGGGGAGGAGGTTGTGCGGCTTGGGCCTGTACTGGTGGTGGGTCTGATGGTTGAGCCTCCTGTTCAACTGAAGCACCTTCTTCTCCTTCCTGTTCTGCAGGTAAGACCGTAGGAGCTGAAGTGAACTTTTCCACATCAGATTCCGGTACTGCGTCTGTTGGCTGAGCAAACAGGTTTTGGGGCACCTGCCCATTTTGCTGTTGAATTGGTCGTTGCTGTTGCTCATATTCAAATTTATTGGGTATCGCCGCCACCAAAGCGGGAGATCTGCGGGTTGTGGGATCCGGTCCATGAAAGTTGGATGGTAACTTCGGTTTATCTTTTACTTGGAACGCGAATTCTGGTGGTGGCGAATTCCTGGTAGGATCCACTTGCCCATTTACATTAAGCTTCTCATCAGTATTTATTATCAAGTTTGATGGTCTTTTCTGATAAACTGATGGTGAAGGTGAGGGGAGTCTTGGTGCCTCCAAAAGTATACCATTTAGAACTGGTGTGTATGGCGCTTTATTTTTAAATCCGTTATTTTGGTCATTTGCAGGTGATTGAGGTCCAACCTGTTGCAGAAAATCTTCAGATTGATGGAGGTTATTTACGACTGGTAAGTATTCAACCTGTGCTGGATGGGATGATCCTTGTGAGTCCACATTTTGGGCTCCTCCAGATCCTGAGGGAGTCATGGTTACATGTTGTTGATGATTTTGTTGTTTTAAATTATCCAGGGATCCGGTACCAATAAAGGTGGAACCTTGTTTCGACGGTTGAAATTCAAAACCAGGTGGTATATCTAGTTCCCCTTGAGGTGGTGGTTGTGGTGTGGTATCCTCCCCGGAAGAGGCTTCCTCTGGCTCCTTTTGAGCACTTGGTCTTTCTTTGAGAAGATGCTGAGTGGCATTCAGCGCCAAATTGGATAAATCGATTCCCACCCCACTTATGGTACCGCTGGGCTTGTAGACTGATAAGGTGGGTCGTTTAAGTCCGTTGAAAATGTTTGAAGGAGATGGGGGGTTAAGATTCCTATTTGGAGGTGGAACTAGAGTTGTACTATTGAAAATCTCTTTGAATATCTCTGAATTCGGTTTTTCCGTGAGAGTAGCTTGAGGGCTTTGCTGTGGTTGCTGTGCTGGTTGTTGTAGTGGGGCAACTTGGGACATATGTCCCCGAATGCTAGAAATTGCTTGGCTGATTGACTGTAAAAGTTCATTAGAAAATGCTTCGGGATGGGCGAGTTGGAAATCAGTGAGTGTCCCATTTTCCCCTGGTCTTTGCTGGAAACTTTTGTAAATTTGCCATAAACTGGTTCTTGGTGGAAGACCGTTAATAGTTTCCACGTTGGGGTCAAACTGGTTTATGAAAGGTCTCTGGTAAATGTCGTTATTTTGAGGATAAGGATTGTATTCACCTTGACCTGCACCTCCTCCAGGTCTGAGTGGCGACAGGGTGGGCTGTAAATATTGCTTAATGTCTTCATCAATGTATTCATCGATATCCTGCCCCGGTGGTAACTGACCGTTAGGCACTTCACCCGGATAACCCTCATAGTTTGCACCAGGAGGTCTTGGTCTTCGTGTGGGAGTAGCTTCTCCGGGAATCCTCTGAACTTGAACTGTATTGGGAAGTTGACTAGCCATATTATTGGAAGCTTGAGCGGCCCCGGAAAGGGCCTGGAAAAATCTCACGGCTTCCTGTCCTTGTTTGATAAGGAAACTAGGAATGTTTGGAGTATCGGTGCCATTGAGCCCTTGGTTCACAGCGCCACTAAGCTGAGTGAATGCTTGGACCAGTTGAGGAAGTGCATTGGGAAGCATCATTAACGTGGACAGGGCACCGTTGCCCTCAGCCAAGTTACCAATGACACCAGCAATACCTTCCTCACCGTCCCCGTCATCGTCTCCATCATCTTGTCTCGCTTGACGACGAGGATGACGTTTTAAAAATCTCACTAAATTGTCCCGAATTATTTGGGAACATATTGGGTCCAATGGCTTGGAAATTTTTATTTGATGTTCTGCGTCCACCGGGAGTACTCTATTTGAACCTTCATCACAATTTACCTTTAAAAATAAAAATAAAAATTACTCTTTCCCACTTTTTTTTAAAATCCAACCATGATTTACACATGGGTTAATTTTTTTTATTACCTGCTTTACTGTAAATATGACAATTAAGAAACAAATTAAACTGGATCCCCCAAAATTTTTCCATATTTTTGACCACCGTGATGATGAAAGTAGCTGGCGGTACAGGAACCCCGTTGATAACATGCTGTTGGCCACCATATCTACGTCCTCGTGTGGTCCTCCTCGCTCTCTGACTCATTATTTCTTAACGGACAAGTACCGTACAAACAAAAGCACAAGATGTGTAGTAATTAGATTCACAGCTGCATTATTGGAATACCAAATTAAAATTACATGACTAGGTAATAAATTATGAATGACATGTACTAATATTAATAATGCAATGGGACTAGTCTGAGCTGACCCACAACTACACCCAAGTTTCGATAAATTGTCCACTATTGAGTGGGTGGGTCATTGCATTATTCAGAGAGTAAGTCACATGCCATTATAGTATTACTTGGGCCAATTCTAAAGTGGAGCATGTATGGTAGTACTATTTTTATTACCTCCCACCCCACCCCCATGACATTATGGCATGGTTTACATTTTTATGCAAAGGAAGTTGAAACCAAAGTATATGCGCATTCCAGTCAAGTCAACGAAATTGAATGCAAGGCTAAAAAACCTACAAAGCAAGTTCCAAAGCCCTCGCTGTATCATACAAAAGCTAAAAAAGGACACATACACATAAAAACAAAATAAATAGTTAAAATATATATATAGTTATTC
>JAHZNC010000322.1:0-34239 GCA_027744095.1 Zhuqinia jingwanae
TTTCGCAACGCCACCTCAAAGCAAACTCTCCTACCAACTTTAAATGAATGATTCATATGCCCTCAACGGTTATTGCAAGCGCCGCTAGATCGTTTCTTAGTTAACTTGTTTTACTTGTGGCTAGTTCAGGTTATGATGATTGCCTTTCAAACTATATGCTACGCTTTATTATTATTGCTTATATCTCGACAGGAATATGGATAGCATAGGAACCGGAATAATAATAATAATAATAATATTGTAGTGTAAAAATATGTTTCAAAACAATGCATGCATTTTAACGTCACGTTTTTTTGGTGTGTTTAGAAAATGCAATACATAACATTTGTGGGTAGAGTATAAAGTAATATAAATGTTTAATTAGATGCACTTTTAGAATGCGGATGTCATTTGATTTACACAACTTAAGATTTCGTCTCGTCTTTCTTTCAAGACTTTTGTGCACTAGCATAAGAATCAAGTAGAAATTTTCTTCTTTTGACAATTTGGAGTTTTGACTCATCATGATAATCCTATACCTTTTTTTACATACATTAAACTATTTTTGTAGAATAGTTTCATGACGTGATTGAAAATCAATTAAACGTACAACTCAAATGTGTAGTGAAAATAGTTATACAGAGGCATGTTATGCCATATATGAGGCACTTTTAATGAGTTAATAAACCCTGCCCAGGAGCCATCCTTATCCTTCAACAACTGCAAGTACTACTTCATTTTATTAATCGCATTTATTACTTTTTTCCATTTTAGCATACTAAAAAAATGACATTTTTGTCCTATTGTCATGTCAAGCCACATTTAGGAATTAATGTTTTCATAAAACAGTGTGGAGATATTTCCGCAGTTCCACTTTTATTTATCAAGCATGTCATCATCATCATCAGTGGCCATAAATAATTGTATACTGCAGCTGCATAATATACGTAATACTAAAAGATTGATTTTTATGTCAATTTTATAAATCAATACTACAAACATAACGTTCTAAATTTAAGTAGATTTCAGCATAAACCTGATTCCCACTGCCCAAGTGACTTCCTTCATACTCATAATATTCATCCACAAAAGGAAGTACATTTTTAAAAATTATGCAAACAACATGACGTCAAAAATTCTAAAACAAATTTAACTATAGTAGTATTTCGATACACAAATAAATGTGCATCTTCATACTGAAAAATTATATTGTATGTAGCAAACAACTTGGGTGTACTATTATAGTCTTCTTTTAAAAAAAAACACCTCGACTTTGACCTTTTTTATTCATACAATAATTTAAAACCGCGCAATCTGGAAAAGGATACTGACTGTTGCGTGGCACATTTAAAATTTGACATAGTTAATGGTATGTATTGAACAAGCGTAGAGGAAAGATATTAGCATATACTCAGCGGAAAAGCCTGTCTAAGTCTTCCGTACAGAGCGCGAGCTTTAGGCAAAGAAGTGACGATAATAATCATAATAATATTAATGATATGATTATACCAGAAATGTTGTTGGTGGCGATGCGATGAAGAAAATTAATAGTCTAAAAACGGTAAAAGAATGATGATGATGATGATGATGTGTTGAATGATGCTGAACGTATATATACAAGGCGTATTACAGCGACACTATTTACTTTTATTTTATTATGCGCCCTTGAATCGAGTTACGACTCAAATCCTTAAAGTGTTTGTCAAGGAAACATGCCGCCAGCCACCACCATCATCAGCAACAGCATCATTAAACAGACGTGCAACTCGAGTCGTGCAAATCACGCTTGAAGGCTGAATTTTCATACAAATAGCAACTTTGTTGTACAAAAGTGAGGGCATAATAGGTAGTAGCTCTTGTAGCTGTTTGTACATCACAGGCAGCAGAAAATACAAAACTGTATGTATACCTACCTATCTCTCTCTATCCATGAATATATTTATACATGACTAACGTTGATTTACTAAAAAACCACCTGTTAGATGTATGTTGTGCAAAATGGATGCATATAAAATGCACAATTGACTTTCTTATAGTAATCCTTTAAGCATGTTTGTTTTATGTATGCATACAATATCTGCAGAGGAAAAATGTTATGGTGCTGACGATCATAATAGCACGACTCACGTTTAGGTAATTCGTATTCAAGTTCAAGTACAAAAATTTACTTATTTTTATTGTCTCCCTAATCAACCATTTTATTTTGCCGACATAAAAGACATTAAAATAGTTAGATCAGATTTTTTTCGTCGTTGTAAACGAGATTTCGGTTTTATATGTTGGATGTAACTTGAACTTATGATAAGGTGTGTGAATACCGATGTGGAAGTGCACCAATAGCGCCATATTTTTTTTGTCATGTAGCTCTAATTTTAGTAGCTATATAAATACCGGTTTTTCCTCCAACCCCTCAGGTGGTATGAGGAATTGGCTGAAATTGACGTGAAAGATACTATAACCTCGAGATGCTCTTTTATTAAGTGAAAATACCTAGTATCGGTCAAAGAATGTGGAACAAAAAAAGTTCATTTTTGAAGGGATCCTTTTTCATTTCCTCCCGGCATGAGTACACATTTCGGATTTATATGTAGGTAGCTCAACTCATGCTTTCAAGGATCATCACTTTATATATACGTCATTCTAGTAGCAGGAATATGTTTACCTCATTGTATCCTTCTGGCTTTTTTGAATGCCTAGAATTAATTCGATCGAAAAATAAAATGCCTACTTGTAACATTTAATAAATGTGACAGGAAGGTTCCATACAGTTTTGTACAAAATTATATAAAGCTCTTTTCCTCGACTACATCTCAGCATCTATTTGATGTTGACACGATGGCGCATAATATATGTACTCACGCATTAACATTAAAACCACAATCAAAAGGATAGTTAAGCTTGCATTTTATGCACCTTTTTACGTCATACCAGTTTGCGACAGTGCAGTAGTGTCACCAAAACAACTTCCACTTTTGAGGACTTCCGAAGGTTACACATGTAATTCTGTCATGTCAAAAATAGTAATTGCAAGTGTGCTACACACGTCTAACTACTCTTTAAATTATGGTCTATTAAATCGCCATTAATGAATCATCTGTACTCGCTCTGATTGTTGCTGTTACACGATTGCGAAGATCACGTCATATTTTTGCATTCTGTAAATGCATTTACAGATTATTTTCATGATTTGTTCAGCAGTTAATATATTTAAGTAATCAATAAAAATGTCAAAATAACCAATTGTCATTGGGGCATCCTCTACTTCATACTTGCAAATATCTATGTACGTAGGCATATCCTCACATAATCAACTAAGCTAGATTGTCTTGTGCTGCCGACTAAAAATAAAAATAAGCACTCAAATAATTACATCTGCCATATATTCTGATATTAAGATTTCAAATTAGCACTGGTTTGAGCGACAGCAAGGGCACTAGTATTGCGCCACGCGGCTTCAAACTATGACAAAAAGTGCTTATCGGTCAAATCTTGTTAGTGAAGGAAGGCGAGGATCGTGTGAGTGAGTATAACCTGAGCAGCAACAAAGCAACTTTCTCCTCTAATATAACACTCAGTAATGTAATGAATGCATAACTTGCACGTAATACTAGTAATTTATCACGTTCTTGCACACGCAAACTTTTGATGAATGTCTGTCTACATACATACCTATAACAGACTGGTTTTTTAATACACCACCGGTGTAAAACGGAGTAATGAAGTTGTTCAAGCTACACATTTATAAATACTGCATATGCACATTTATAAAATTGTAGTTGTACAACCTTCCCCATGGTATTGTAGAATTTGACTGAAAAGGCTGAAAATCTATACTTGCATATATGCCGTTGTTTTAATGTAGCCAACACAACGTACCAAATTTTATTTTTATGAAAACCCAATCATAGTTTGAAGTAAGGTCAGGCAGACAAAACGCATCAAACTATGAAATAAGTTATGATACTTGATAAATACAACTTGCTTCAAAGATATACATATACTTCTTTTTTTATCATTCTACAATAGCCACACGTTATTTGTTTACTATTATTATTATGCATGCACTTTTGATATAACAGTGTTGCTGCTGCTGTTGCTGTTGATAGGAGCAATAAAAGTAACATCTCAATTACGTACCCCTGCTCCAATCTACTACAACATACAAAATTTACAAGTACTTCTGGTTAAGGGCAATGAATTTCTTAAAATTGGTGATACTTAAGTGCACCGCAATTTATTTATATTTTATTATTTTTATCGTTCCTCACATTGATCATCATGAATCGCTTGTTAAAGTCATAAATGAATAGTAAGGCTGCTGCTGCTGCTGTAATGCACATATTTTAAAATGCTGCTGCAAAAATAAAATGACTTGCACAGCATTCATTATATGACACACAGGAACAAACAATTGCGACGAGAGAAAAACAAAAAGGAAAAAAGTTGGGCTCTTAAATAAGCTAACATATATATTTTTTTGTAATCATACCCGAACCGAAATACTTTTACTACATGGTGTGCAGTAGTAGTGGAGTATTTTTTTTTTTGAAAAGTAAAAGGCATATTATATTATTTTGTATATCATATAAGTCATTGCACTGCAGTTGCTTGCTACGACTCACTGACTGACATTACACAGATAGCAACTAGCATATTATACTTCGTATCATCTTCCTGGCTTAGGTAGGTAGGAGTTGTTTAAAAGGAAATATAAAAGCTTTTTAAATTTATAGAGTAATCATGATTGAGATCTTGGCCATTATTAAAGTAGCAAAGTGTGGCTAAAGCTCCGGTCCTTCAGTCTGTCTGCTGTTCTATAAAACTCGACGCTACGTATAACAGAACAGCACAGCAAAAAAAATGTATTCATGCATTTGTATAATATGCATAACTTGTAGTCGCTGATCGCGAATATAACCTCAATGTATTTCTCTCCATTTATCGCGTCATCCTCCGTTTCGCTACTTGATTATCCCGTTTACACTATTTGTTTTTCTTTATTGTTTCAAAATGTTGGCATCAGTGGAGCATCCCATAAATTAGTATCCCTATACACATTTTTATATTTTTTGCCTTTTGGGAAGGCATATAATACACCTAAATTTCTTGCAGTGGAAAGCAAAAGCTGTGGCTTGTAAAACCAGCATATTGTATACAGCTGCGCTAGTAGTATGCACTTACGCGGCTACTCTGACATGCTCTCATGACAACTGGGTACTTTCATACAATAATTATTTTATTTCATTCATCGCGAAAAAGTAAAAGCAATTCACAGACCACAACACCACAAAGTTACCTGAATCACCAGTCTGGACATCAGTACAGATTTACAAGTTTGCTTTCTAACTTTCTAGCATATTTGTACATTTGTATGCATCTATGGATTGAATTTTTATAAATATATTTTTGTCAAACGCTACAGACTGGTTAACGACGCTTTTCGAAAGAGCAATTTTCTTTGAAAAAAATTGGCACACAAATCCTGGGAAATAATACTGACAACATAAATCAAACTCAATTAGCTCATTTTTCAAATTCTTTCTTGCAAGAAAGTTCACAAGAATGGCACCACAGATAAATCAAGTATACTAATGTTATCATGTTTAAAAACAACACCTTGTCTTAAAAACAGTTTTACAAACAATTACAAATTCTCCTTTTGGAATTCCCTTCTGAAAGGTTTCATGAGCGCCAATGTCAATGATGACCATAAAAGTCCGCAAATGTATCAATATTGATGCTGCGTCTTTGGGGAAGTCATTTTGGTTTTAAACACAATGATCGATCAATTCTTATTTTTGATTTGTTTGTTTTGAATTGTGATTTGATGATGATTTTGGGCGCTGTGTCAAGCTATCATGTATTTCCACCAGTCGAGAATTTGTTCGCTCCCGTCCATCTTCAGAGCAATCTGCTGGACTGAACGAGCATCTCGCATTGCCCCACATGTGAAGAAAGTTATTCGGCCCTATGGAAAGCAATAAACTTAAGTGCTGCTTGGATGTCAAGTAATTTTAACTGATTATTACTGCGACACTTCCACCTGGCTATAACTTCACATGTTTCCAAATCGTGTAAATCCGTGGAGAAATACGAACAAGTTGTTAACGTAGGATGCAATAGTAATCTCTAAATTTCAAGCGTGTTATATGCTATTGCAATTAAATGTGCTCCTTACATGTACTACCTGTGTTATATCAAGATTGACATAATCAATGTTTTATCCCCAAATATTTTGCGAAACTGAAACTTTGTACATTATAGTGATCATAATCATCCTTTGGAAATTTCAAGCTCAACATTTATTCCTAGAAAAACTTGTTCATGTCGACATTAGATAGTTCCCAACCCCCCGTGGAGCAAGGTATCAAACAAAACTACAACTTTTTAAGGTAAAAATTGCTGCGCTCCCACCCTATCCACTTACATTATTTGAAGTAAAAATCGGGAGAAATAAACATGAATAGTATGAGTTTATAATAAACGTTACACATAGGTGGATTGGTATTGGTGCAATGCAACGATCGTAATAAACATTTTTGCCGTGAATCGCTTACCCACTTAACTTACTACATAAATTAGTATCTAATTTACAGGTGAGCACAAAAGATAATAGTAGTCCTGTAATTTGCTCATACATTTCATAGAGAATATTAATTTGACCAGTGGTGTATGCATAATAATGCGTTTGCATAAGTAAAAATCTATTGTTTTTTATAATTTTGTTTAGTGCATGTGCTAGTTATTATTATCCAGTGCTAACTTTGTTCTCTCCCCCAATCATTATTGCACACATGATGTCGATAAGTTGTTTTTTTGCTACCTATATGTGATGATAATAAACTAATCTGTTGTTTGCGAATTGTCATCTTGTTGCTTTACGACAATATATGTAGGTATGTGTTTCTCATTTACAATGTAATGTAATGTAAAAACAATAATAATATTACTCACACACCGGTGTTCAGTAATAAACCGCAAATTGTTTTTATGTCGGTATACTTTGTTATTATTTTTTAACTACTTTGACAAGCTTTTAAATCAAAGTATGTCATCATTTTCTAATATCCATTTAACATGGATACTATTTGTAACGGAAGCGATGCGCATAGGTATGCATACATTTGTACCTATGTACTTCCAAGTCAAAGAAAAAGTAAATGCTTTATCACACATGCCCTGTTATCTATCACCGTAACTTGTGTTAGAATTTGAATTTGATACTCATATAAAAAATGGAGGGTCGCACTGGTTCATGGCAACGGATACCTCCAGCGAGCGCGCTTGCATGATAAAAAAAAACGCTTATGTACTTACGTAAACTACTATTTTTTGCTTGGCTCAATTCTTATAAAATAACCACCTCTTGAATTTTCAACAATTTCCCGGTAAATCGATGATGGTTTTCCTTCCCATAACTTTTTATGTTTAAACCACTGACAAAAACGGCAACATGTGTGATGATGATGATGATGATGATATAGGCTTTTTTTCCCAAATTGTTTAAACTGCTGCTCATGCTGCTTCATGCATGCATTTTGTGAGATAGTAGCAAAAAAGTAGTACATCGCTAGTAATTTAATATAAAACAAAATATAGCAAGTGAAACGTGGAATTTATTTAGAACTGCCTCCTTCTCACTTGGTTTGACGGGTGAACTCTTAACCTGCTGCTGAAGAGCAGGAAGAAGAAATGCACACTCTGTTGGCAGTGAAGAAAGAAGGACTATACGATGATGATGATGATGATAGTGATATATGGAAGCCTTCCCTTTGGAATGATGTTGTAAAGTACCAAACTGTGATGTGTATAACAACTTGCACCCGAACTTTCCTTCCTTTAATACAAAATAAAGTTTTGCTTGGAAATAGAATTTTAACAAAGTTTTTTGTTCAAGTAGTTTATATAGTTGTTGAGACCAGTAGTGTATGCGAGAGAGTGCACCACTATTACTGCACATTTACCCCTGCACCTTACACAGGATACACGTGTTATACATGTTTGTAGTATACTCGCATTTCGTGCTCATAAATAATATGGTGATGTGAGAGTTCATAGTGAACAAACTGACAAAATAAAACGACAAGATAAAGTTGTTGTATGTAGTTTTGTTAGGAGTTTGCTCGGTTGCAATCAAGTGCATCTGTTCTGCTTTTTGTTACACTTTTACTTTTCTCTTCTTTTGCCTGTTTGTTGGGTGTGTGTGTGTGCCTTTGCATGTTCCCGTTCATTTTCCGTTAATTCAGTGAAAATTACTGCTGAGGAAAACCCTTTTCGTTAGCCTCTCATGAAAAATGTATTTATTACACGGCACGAGAGAATGACGATGAGATGGATTGCGTTTTTTTTTAAATCTGTTTCCACAAACTTGGAAGAACTAAATAATATGCATTTAACTGTTTGAACATTTGCCATCCAGCTCAAAAACGTGAATAATTGCTTGGAGGAAAAAGTTGATGTGGAACTGGGTCTCCGGAGTTCAATGACACTTATCACCATGACGATTACAATAGAAACCATCCTTCATCATCATTCTCCTCAAAAAAAAAAGTAATACTAAAAAAGTAAGTGGAAAGGGGGTGAGGGTAAACGGAGAAAAGAGAGACAGAGGGAGAGAACTGGGAAGTAAACTTTTCTCACTGGTCTTGTTGTGTGTATCTGTACATACCTTATAAACTCCCACAAGCAAGCAGCCTCTCTTGTGTGTGCTCAACACTCATTGTAAAATCTTCTTTTTTTTACTTTTCATTACTCACTTCAAAATCAACACTGCTGTGCTGTGTTTAACATTTCTCTCACTACCACTCAACTCTTCAGGGCACCAAAAACAGACAAAGTTTAATCACTATCCATGTGTACGTAACAAAATTATATTGAAAAGTAATTAGGCGAACGCAACATATTTTTTATTTTATAAATGTTTGTTACGGGGTAGGGGGCGATCCAGCAAGTACTAAATATTGTTTTTCAGGAGTTGATTATTTATATTTACTTTTAATTGACACCAGAGGACCCTACTAACGCTGTTGATTAAAATATTCGTAATTTTGTAATGACTATTGCCACAAACACTTGTTGATTCTTATGCTTGTAACAATGATTCAAAAAATATATACATTTTAATTGTTAAGGATATACATCCATTTTATGCAATCAAGAAATAAAAAATGGCGAAAGTTCCAACAGGAAATATGTGTATAGCAAAATATTTGTATGCCTATTGGTATGTAAATGTAACACGTTCATGTTATACATTGTTAACCAATAACATTTGATAGTCATCATGATAATGGTCAAGGCATTTTGTCTTCATAACTTCCAGCCCAAAGCGGCTGTAGAAAGAGATGCAGATCTGAGCTTCATAAGAATTGTAGCAGCAACAGCCCTTCCACCTTTACCATTACTAGTCATTGTTGCACATTGACATTGACGCATATTAAAATTAAAAGGTATCAAACGGTTTATTGTAGGCTTGTATGTATAACTACCTGCATACTATATAAAAAAGTGGAGTAGTACCTATGCATATCTGCTCCATTGTTACCTAGAGCCAATTGATTTCATGTAAGGTGCACAATAAAGATTATGAATGGTAGACACAACCGCCGCCGCCACACATGATTGTGCCAATATCAACGGCGGCGATGAACGTTTTGCGAATGTACACATTCCAAACGCGCAACAAAGACAAATAGGTATACATACATCAGAACACAATCATCACTACTATTTCTACTATGACGATAATCATGATCATATTGGTAGTAGTGGTAGTAGTGGTGGAGGTGTGCAAAATAATAAGCATTAAAGAGAAGAACGAGGATGCACAAGAATGCTACATAAAAATGTGTGTGTGTGTGTTTGTGTTGCTGCACCATTAATTAACGTGTAGCAAGTTGATGTTCTTCCCTCATGGCCATTCTCTATTATCCCTCCAACAAAAGCAAGTGTCCTTAAGATCGCTACAAGTTCAACAATGCCATTGACAAGACCAAGTTCATATTTTTTTATTTATTTTTTTGAATGTGGAAATGCCATTTATAGTTATAGTAGTTCACATCCACACAACAAGAGAGCTGCATAATATATTCCTTTCGGCTGCACCATACTTCCACAAAATTCGATTAGGCAAATCAGTTCGACTTCTTCCCTACAACGTTCTTGTTTGTTACTATACTGCTCCTCTATGCTTCCAACAAACACAACCAATCTATTATAATAATCGTTATGGTATTGACAACAAGCAAGGTTTACTTTGTAAGGAACAAAGTATAAAAAAATATATATATATATATAGCAATGTACTGTTTTAGCATTATTGTTTTAGCATTATTTATGTCGACATAACGTATTGTCTTCTCTCTGTTTTCGCTTTCAGTTCTATCTCTTTGCCTATATTAAAATCAACAACATCAACAACAACGAAGCGAAAAAAAGAGTACAGAAATTGAAGAGATAATTCTAGGCCATGATCATCATCATCACCCTCACCATCATTTCACTTCTTCTTCTCTTCTTCTTCGTTGAATGCCCTTCATCTGTGCACGCATCATCATCATAATAATAATAATAAAACAGCAACAGTTGAGGGATTAATCATTATGTATTTTTTTACATTCAAGTCTGTCATCGTCGTTGTCATCATTATTATTACAGCCGATATGTATTCCTAATCGTGTATATATATTTGTCATAAAAGGAGAGATTTTATTTTATCAAATATTTTATGACAGCCATATTATATTTTTGTTCTTTATTAAAGCAAGTTGATAATATGCATTTTTTTCACACACACACATAAAAAACAAGATACCAAGTAGGTATACTATCAAAATCATCATGACATTCGGTTGCATTGAATCTGCTACCCTACCAATAATATCTATCTATCTACTGATTCTCTTGCAGCACTAATAATAGCATTGAATATAAAAAAATCTCATTTATTTATTAAGGATGAATTATCAAAAAGTCGATTCATAATTTTGCATGGTGAATACACGTACAAAACGATTTGTATTTAAAAAAGGATGATAATAATAATTTATTTTTTTTGTGTAAAAATGTAATTTTTTCGCCGGCAATGCCAAATAAATGTCTGAGCTCAGTCAACAGAACCACTGTTGAGTATCAGCTAATTCCAAAGAATATAATATAATATTTGTACACAATGTGTTATTGACGCCCTATCATGGATGATGATGATAATAATGATGGAATTAACAACCAAGGCATCATTGAAAAAATCAAGGTAGGTACATATTCTTCGTACGTGGAGTATCATCGCCCCAAATGATGAGCATACAAACAGATTTAGCCTTCGCCAAAAAGGACTTCCTTCCTTCTTGCATTAGTACACATAATTATTTATCATATCACTAACTATTCATACTACTACTGTTTGCATTTATAACACAAAGCCAATATTTGTCTTGTGTCTTGTGTACTTGATCAGCATTTTTTAATATTTTTTTGAAGTGATATTATTTCTTATCAATCCATGAATGTGGATATTGCAAAATGAACGTAGAATGATGTAGCCTGCATGCAGGTAGGTACTTGATGGAATAAAAGCAATGCATTCAAAACGCAATTCGTTTGTCGTTGTTCTACTTTGTTCGTGTCGTGACCTTACATGTATGTAGGAAGGGATGAAATGACCAAGCATAGTAATAAAGTATTCAGCAGCGTTTTAAATGCTAATTCATTTAAAATTTTCTGCATTAATAATAATACATAATACTATTCCATGTGTCTATTTCAGTGCGTAATTTATCATTTTATAACTTGTAATAATATTCTCTGTTTGTGTTTGACTTGGCACAAAGGCTTCGCTCTGGAGTTTAAGTTACAAAAGTTTTTTCCACAAAATGAAAAGGGGATAGTATAAAAAAATGATGCAAATAAAGTATAATAAAAATAACATGCTTATATATATATTATCCATTGGGGGCCAGTTTGAAGTAGTGTTTGTGACCACAAAAAAAAACGGCCCTTGTATAACATACAGGAAGAAGGCAGAGAGATTCAAGGCAATTCATGTAAAATTTATACATCATCAGTCAATTCTTGACTTTTGTAAATTTTTGGGTTAAAAATGCAGCAGTATATAATGTTGGAGTTTTTCATCTATATCTCATCCTTCTACCCAGTTGCATATGTACATTTGTATATTACATTTTTACAATATTTGTGTCGAAGTTGCTAATAATATGAATCTACATGGTATATATATACACAATGCACTGCTATAACAACGATGTAGGTATTTATCAAGAGTAAGGAAGTTTTTCATCTTCTCTGTTGCTCTGAAGCTCTAGCTGTAAAATTGGATGGTTATTGATTCAAGCACCCGTCATAATCATAATAAAGTGGAATCTACGTGATCATATCACATTTTACACAAATCTTTTCATATCACACAATGAGGAACAGAGAGAGAGAGAGAGAGAGAGCGAGTGCATCAGCAGAAGAATTAAATTTTGAGAGAGAGAATAGCATATAAAGTAGAGATTCTGGTGGATTATGATGATGATAGGATAGATATTTTTTTAACGTGTGTATTACAATTTAATGATATGGTAGTTAAAGAGATTACTTGTTATACATATAAAAATGGAACTTTCTTAAATTTTTTTCCATGATTTTTTCTTTTTTTATGCAGCTAAAAATTTGACCTAACGCAATTTTTTCCGCCTTGATCAATTAATTCTTCACACAATCAGATCAAAGTTTTATGCATGATGATGAGCTGTTGTTGTGTGTATGCAAAAACTATAAAATGTTTTGTTAGTGAAAAATGAGTGAAAAATATATAATTATTAACTTTGGTTGGAACATGTCAAAGTTCAAAGTTGATTGCGGCTGACATGCTGTCATATGAAATAAGAGTACGACTACTGGAATCATATTATAACGCAGAGCAGTGCATTAACCATTCACCAATATTTTGTTTTGTCATATAATACATTATTATTATTACCATGCACAGTACTCTTCCGCTTTGTGCACTCCTTGTGTGTGCCATGTCGACTTGTCAACTCCTACACCGTTATTCTCTCATGACATAATTGCTCAGATGTCATATCATGTTCATAATAATTAATCATAATCACTGCACGTTCCCACATGCATCACGCGTTTACTGCTGCTACAACATTTACTCATGTTTTTTCCCATTTTTTATCATCATATTCCATCTCAAACACTTCCACATTGGAAGGTATCCTATCATCATCATATCATACATGTGTATAATGCAGTGTGAGCCATCTCATTGCTATATGTTCATACACAATTCATTAAACCATCCATAATAATAATAATAGGTAATGATACACTATTGAGAAGCCTCTATTGATTCGAGGCTCAAGGTCACCATCCCTTAATTTTTATGCACTGTTAAGTTGCCGCATAGCAGTAGCGTATTTCCCTAATATAGGCAGTCAGACAAGTTGCAACAATATGTGCAGGCACAATACAAAACAACAACCTGTGCTGCGTTGGTCACAACCTTGCTCACGTTACCTTTACCATTATCATGATCAAGCGTCGTGGGCAAGGTAACATGACGTCTGTGTCTCGCACACACACAACACCAGTCCAAAATATTATTATTATAAATTATGGTCTCTGTGCCCTGCCTACTAGAACAACAACGTTGGTGCGTGCTCATATTATTATTTCCTTAAGCTAACCCAGTCCATTTTTATGACTGTGTTCAATAATTAAAATAAAAAAATATTTCTACAATAAATTATGTATCACCATACGGTATCCCATAGTAAAAATATGTAGTAGGCATATATATGTATATAATTGTTTCTGTAGTAATCACTACCAACGTCAATCATGCTGGAAAAATGAAACCAAGAAAAAAAATCATCTTTCCAATCCCAACAATGGTCACGTTTTTTAGACTTCAATAGCTTCTGCCAGCACACACACACACACGGTGTTATGTTGCTTGAAAGGATGGAATGGAGAACTGCTCTAACGGTACTACAACGTGCATTCCACTAAACAAAAGTTTTTTTGGGAAAATTTATATGCGTTAAATAGATGTTTTGAAGAGAAGCAAAAAAAATATATAACTGGAATCTGTGCTATGCAGAGAGTAGTTGTTGTTGATGTTGATGCACAGCAGTAAAATCTTTTCGGTTGGATAGCAAAAAAAATAAAAACAAGTTGTTTTTTTTGCTGGTGAGGTTGGTAGAATGGTAATAGCTACATACATACATTGAAAGGCTTCCTGGTTCCCTTTAGTCGTTCACGCAGCTCATGCATGAGTCATGACATGGTGATGATGATGATGTTGATGATTTTTATTATATGTTCCATACCTACTTGATCAGGAAATACGTTGCACACACACAAACTTCTGCCATTAATAGTGCAAAATTGATGATAATACTGTGAAAAAAATGTGCAACTTTTATACAGTCTACCAAGTATCTATACTATAATACTAGTAGACGCTTTTGAATGTGTGTACGTGCACAAAGATTCTCATGCGAACCTTGTAACTAACCATCTTGCTCGAGACTCTTGCATTTAGAGACAATTGGGTAAACGGTGTATGGGAGTTGGGAGTAGGGTGGCGAGAGAGAGAGTGCTATATACTCACTAGCAAGTAAATGTTGGGATACACAAAGGTTGATGGTTCATCAAAGACTATTGGAATATTATACAAAATATTTAAGTGAAGTAGGAGTGTTCTTGGAATACAACTGGAATGCTAAAGAATTTTTTCAAATGGTTTTTTATTTTATATGAGAGAGAGAGAGAGAGAGATTCAAGTGAGCAACGTAATGTTTGAGTATTCTTTATTAAAAACCCCGACCTTTCATACCTTTTCTATATGATATGGAGTAAACCAATGACAGGTTTGTAGCACATGGTGCTTGTAAGGAACTGTAAGCATACTATTCCAAATAAAAAACAGTTTGGGTTCCACGTTCTATGTAAGTAGGAATATTAGACTTTATGTTTTATATACCCGATTTTTGTAGACCTTTGTCCATAAGCCCATCATCATCATCCATACAGTTATTTTTGCCACATGCATGCACAAGCTTTCGTCCTGTCATGTCAACCTGACCTAACCTAAACCATGATCATAGACTAAGTGAACGTGGCAAAGATGACGTGACAAAAAGCCGGTCACGCAAAAATAGCTAGAAAAAAGTTTTCTTCTGTACAGAAATGGAACTTAACTTAACTTGTGTGGTATTTTTTTACAAAGAAAACTTGCTGCACATTATGCATCAACTTTTGCTTCTCATGAGAGAATAGACAAATACTGCTCACAGGTACACATTTAATAATGTAGTCAAGATCGCCCATGATTGGTTATTTCAATGACGTCATCAGATACGTCCAAAACGGCATTGCGTATTTTAAACGTTCTCAGGTACCTTCACTGATTCACATATTTTATTGGTTCATTACTATTATCGATTGATGGCATACCTTAAGCAAACATTTTTACACAGGTATATATTTTTCAGTCAATGCTTCTCTAGTAATTAGACACCTTTTAAAGAGGAATGTTACCCACATTTTTTCACAAAATTTTAATTTTTGAGTTTGAGACATAACTCTAGTCCCCAGTACCAGTTTTCGCGAAAGTCTGTGAATTTTTCATACAGGTATATAGAGTAAATGTTTTTCTGGTATGTAGAACAAATGAGCATAAGATACTTTTGGCGGTATGTACTTCCTAAATTGAGTTGAGATATTGAATTAGGTATTTAGGCTATAAATAACTCATAAATATTATTCAGACAAGCTCAAAAAAATAATCTGCAATGTGGGGGAAAAATATAATTCAATAAAGCAGGAATGGAGCTCACTGAACATAAATACTCTCATGGATATATTCCAACTACAAACTAGGCAACTAGGTAATAATAATCCTTGACTGAACCCAAACTGTGTTTTAAAATTGCATATCAACTTTTTATACTGGCAAGGTAGCGGTAAAATGTCGCCTTGCAAATAAAGCTATATATAAATAGTTTTCAGGAGCCGGAGTAAAATATCATGTGCTCCAGGGCGAGTCATTTTATTTGCATTCATTTATAGAAATTGCACTGCAGGGATAACAAATCAGCCCGATGATAATGGTGCAAAGTATACATTATATACATGAATTGCATATTATTATTATATTGGATCAAAATGACACTAAATCTGTGCATTCATTTAACTTGCATACCGTTCATTCATACCATTATATATATATATATATATATATGTATATTATTTTGTCACGGTATTTATGTACCTATGTAGTTATTCATAAATACATGCATGGGTACATACATGGTATAACTGACTGACTGACTGACTCACTGGTTCTCAAGCAAGCCAGTCTCATCATCATCAGACAAAACGTGGATGGATAATACAAAGTGCATGTTCGTGGAATATAGTCATGTACAAGCTTTACTAGTTGTCGGTATTGGCAGTTGTAGGTGAGGGCCATGACACAGTAACCCTCACCTACTCTCTGCCGATGATGAAGCAGTCAGCGTAACAGCACACGGCATGGCAAAATATTGTAGCAGTGATTGAAGAGAGTCGAGGGAGACGTTGATATTGCTACTGCAGATTTTATACTTTTTTTATCAGAAGTTGAACAAACACTGTATTTTAGACCAGACATTTAAGCAGATTCCACAAAGGGCTAGTCGTCATCATCATAATAATAATAATAACAAGAGCCGTGACCGGTTTGTGTAAAAGGGGCACGTTCGTGTATTGCAGGGGCTTTTTGTCTACTTTATCAATTATTAAGGTCTGATTAGCCAATCGAATTCAAATTCAGAACCCGTGAACATTTTGTCCGGGATTTGCTTTTATTGTAATGGTATATATTAATAAAACCCGGCAACGCCGTACTGAAGAACCACTTATTTATGCCCTTAGTTCAAAATCATAGTATGTTGTTCTTATGAAGTTTTTTTATTCATGCACTTGAACTCTGTAATGTACTATTGTTAGAAAAGCGTGTTGAAGCATTTGCTGTTTTTCTAACTAGGATGTCATTGTGTTAGTCCTTATTGAGACCTTTCGATTGGTATATCAAATGATATGCATCGTATTAAATTAAAAAAATATATCCTTCCCCGCTACCAAGGCTTTTTGACCTGATTTTCGAACCCTTCCTAGCTAATGTCCATTTTATTGATTTTCGAGAAAATAATTCACAAAATTCCTAATAGTTTTCCAGAAATTGTGGATGCTGACGGACAGACGGCCGGACAACAGACAACACGAAATGATAAAGCACTTCTGATTGCGGTTCTTAATAATAGTCATACTGTCATATCCTTAAAATTGCACCGCATAGAGTAGTAATAACTACTTTTAATCTTGCGTACCCTACGTATGTGTATAATATATAATATGTAGTTTGATGCGCTATACACACAAGTGCAGAGAGGTTGCATTATTAGTGCACTCCTCGATCATATTATGTTGATGATGATGACACACACTACCTTTCTGTCAACATTTTTTATCCATGCATGTAAAAAAAAGTTACCACGCCAGACAACGTTTTACCATGAGCATGCAGACGCTATTAAGGGTATGCTGTCTGTGGGTTTTTCCTTCTTTTTGTTGGGAATTGTTGCTATGTTATTATTATTATTATTATTATTATTATTATTAAATATCAGTTTAGTAGCTGTAGACCTTTAAGACTTTTTTCATTCCAAAATTCCCGGATATAATACATCAAGCAAGCTCTACTACTAAAACTACTACTGCTTATGTATGTATGTTGGAATGGTAAATAATACGGAATATTTTTCTTCTTCTTAAAACGCATAATTTACGTGTTCATCACTTGCATAAATTCCTAAAAGTGTAAGTTTCATTCATGATACATCTATTCAATTCAGTTCATACTTCTTATTATTGTGTCAGGTAAATGTGATCTAATTTACCCTTTCATATAATGCTGCTGAAATGTGCTCTGTAACCTACTTTCACCGCGCTTATCTATTTTTTGATAATTTCGAAAAAATGTCAACTCATCTATTTATTTAGATTTTTGTACTCATGCATTTCCTGATGCTACAACAACAACAACAAGAACCACCATCGGCAAAGAGCTCTGGCACATTTATTTTTTTAGGAAGCATGGCGCCAAGCATACATGTAACCTGTAACCGATGCATGTGCCATTATAGTAGTCGTGTACTTGTCACACTTGCGCCTACAAATTTTTACAGTAATTTGTATTTTAGTGTGTGAGCAGATTAAGTTTAAATTAATATAAAAATATGATGATGGAAATTAAAACAGAAGTGTCAAAGGATTGTATAGTACATATACCTAAATACCTATAGTACACAGTACACACAGAGTAGCCAACAAAGAGTAGTAGTAACATTTTGCACGCTTTTAGTATAATGTGTAATGTCATCAGAAGTGTGTATGTAATATGTGATGTTGATTGTGGTGGCAGGGCAGGCGAGCAGAGTGTCTTTTATGATCATTATTATATTGTTAACCTCCGTCCTTCCTAAAAAATTTAGGTTTGGGGGGCAGGGTTAAATCCATATTTGCGTGACTCGCTTGTGATATGCACGCTGTTTGGTTGGTTGGTACTGGTAGTAGAAGTGGTATTTGCATTATTATTATTATGTATAATCAAAAGAGGTTTGAGATGATGACGATGATGAAGATGATGGTATTTGATTTAAGATGGCTATCTATATGGATGCCGTCGCATAATATTACGTTTCCTCGGAAAAAAGTCAAGGGATATCAGTCCGATCGTTAAATCCAGGATGTTGTTTGCTGAGTTTGTTTGACGTTTGTCGTTATTCTAAGTGAATCAAGTTGACTAAGTCTGTTGTTATAAAAACGACAAATACGTCATTACAAAATTTAATTTTGTAATTCAAATTATTCGATAGGTAGGGCTGTCTGGCGAGGAAGTAGGATGTGTGTATTTATGTACCCAAGTTCCACTCTGTTTTTCATACAAGAATATTTATAAATGCCTACAGGTGGAAAAATAATTGGAAACATAATATTTTCAGTTGTATCCAACTTCTTCACGTAATTGCACTTTTTCATGTTTTTTCGCGCTTAGAGCGGAAACCACCCGCACCAATTCCAGCCACTAGCTAGCCACATAATTCATTCATCCCTCACATCCTCCGCACTTTATTTGTCTTCATCTGAATTTCTAATGAGGGTGGGTTGTCACATGACACTGGAACGACGGAATTTAAGTATAAAAGTAGCGCAGCGTGGGCTACGCTGCGCTACTTTTAGTACGTCTTGTACCACGCTTTACGTGGTACAAGATGGCTTAATACCTCGGTCCGGTCCGAACGTCCGTATGGAAATTTTAACCTGTGAAGCACATTGCAGTATTTTCTAAAGTACTCAATAGGACCAACTTTTGCATGAGATTCTGACAGTATGCAATTAAACATATTGATATCAAATTTCACAAAACGACCTTCCTAGCAACAAAAGGAAATATAACCAAATAGTTTGAGACTGCTCAGTCGACCTTGTCATGACCTAGGTCACCAGCTCGTCATTCAAAGCACGCCATTTATCATCATAACTAAATAAAATATCTACAATTGTATTGCTGTTTCGGTACATCGTTTAAAGGATTTTATTCTTCCTCCTCTTTTGTCTTGCTTTACTTTTTATTTCTTTTCATAGAACCATTATAATGTGTGTACAATGTTACAAACGTAATCTTTATCCATCTCTTTTCCTTAAGCTTGCGAGTAAATTGATCAATGATGTCGATCACCATCACCACACCACCACCATCACTACTACCAAGTATCCTTATTAACATGATCGCCATCATCATCATGATCCTGATGATCATTAGAAAAGCTATCCGATATTATACATGCAGTCTTCAACATTTTTTTATCATCACGACAATAAAAAGAGAAGCAACCAGTCGAATTTCGTTCAACTCAGTCAGTCTACTCGCAAATTCAACTTCTTCACTGCCAACAGCAGCATCCTCAAAAAAAATCCTCATCCTTGTCATCATCATCATCATCCAAATAAAATTATTCTTCTGAACATCCCGATGATTTACATTATGGACCACAATGTACTTAAGCTTTGTTACCTGTTCTTTGGATGTTATGATATTATATATTATAGTACTAGAGCTGCAGTACTGCTACTACCATGATAATGAAACAGGTGTGAATAAGTAGCTACAGTCGCTCATATACCCTTTAGGATTTGACTACAGACCAAATCTGGAGACAAGATTCAATGCCCTAGTGGGAACAAAGCTGAATTTTATTTTGGTGGTATAAGCGAAAGATTTTTTTAATTCCTGTAATTTTATCTTTCCTGATCCTCATTCCCTAGAGATTACAATCCTTTAAATAGTTATTGTACGTATGAATGCATGTACCCTGAAAATCATGTAATTCGTATAATTTATTATTATAGTGTGCAAAGTACCTGCATGCAAAATGTATCCTATCATCCGGTTGGATATTCTTATTGTATGTATAAAAGTGCAAGCCAACCTACTACACCAGCAGCAGACAGACAAAGGGATACATTTTTCAAAACTTGCTTAGAGTTCTTAGATGCGTAACAATGTAAGTGCTGTGCTGCTGCTGCTGCTGATCCTTATGACGATGATGATGATGATGATGATAATGCCAGTTGCCATTACAACCACTTGTGCAAGTACTACCAAAAAAGCTATATACCTAAGCGATAAATACAACAGTGTGTGTTTGTGTGTGTGCAAAATAGGTATATATAAGTAGTTGATATACTAGTGAAACTTCAAGAAACCAAACCAAAAAGGCTATCGACCTCATCTCACACACACACACACACACACAGACACAAGCATTTTGGATTCTCATCCGTCTATCTCGTCTTGAGACTGTCTATATTATCATCTCTCTGTTTCCATTCGTAATGCTATTATGCATGCCTTCAACTACTACCAATAACCACTATTATCACTTATTATCACGTACTTCCAAACCATAACTACAACTAGATAAAGTTTATAGGTATATACACGTAAATATACTAATAGCAACATTATTACCATGATTATTATAGTCACATGCAAAAAAATATATATGCATGATACTTTTACTCTCTTTATCCTTCTTACTGATTGAACAGTCATTCCGTTTTGTTGTGTGTCACTCTAGGGATATCCTCATGATACAATGTGCTACGTTAAGTACCTGCGTACGTAAAAGGGCTCATGCACTTTTGTCAATATTTTTTCTCATTTTTGCCCGGGTAGCTGTTATTATAGTTGCTTCGGGGAAAACTTTTGTTTTAAAATTTGAGTTTTTCTCTGTATTCAAACAAAATTTTTAGTAGTTGAAAATGTGACCTCGAACTGTCAACTGAAGTATGAAAAATTTTGTAAATTAATTTGTACAAGTGCGACAAATAACCATGAGAAAATACACTTGTAAAAGGAAGTACACGAGCCGGGATATAACCTTCGCTTCCGGAGGAAAAGAATTTTGAGGCCGCCGTCGTGCTCTGGTATTTCATGCATGGTTAAATTTCTGTCAGTTGTATTTACCTACGACGATCTATATATTTCTCAGCAACATAACTTCCTTTCAGACCCATGGCTGACATATTTCTGGTCCCATTCAATTGTAAAAGTTATTGATAATACATAATAAAAACATACTTTACTGCGGGTGACAGGACATGTATTTTTCAACAAGCCAATGCGCCAGTATAATCATAAGAAGTTATAGTATGACAATGCAATGCAATTTAAACTGTCCATGAAGCATAAAACATGACTTCCGTTTTTTGTCCGGTAACTTTTCCAGCAGATTTTGTGTGTCTCCCATTTTTGTGTGTGAGTCCCTACTTGTCCCTACTTGTCCCCATCACCAAGTCACTTAAAACAATGCATAATAATTTTTAATGTCGTTATTCAATTGGGATTTTAAAATATGCTATTAGACATATATATAGCTACTGGTTATTATTATTATTATCACAGTGACTACGTGACGTGATTTCTGGGTTCATTAACCCTTAATAATTTTTGCCCTGTATTTTATGCCCTTCCTGATTATAGTAGTTCCTTCCCTTTTACCCTTTATGCAAACGTGTAAGCGTGCACGCCATGCGGCGTAACTTTCATATTACTCCACCGCACCGCTGTCCTGCTAAAGCTATCATTCAACTAAGTAAAAACTTTTTTTTAACGATTCTAGCTTATTTTCAGAAAGATGACTTCACGCGGATGGATCAATGATAGTGACGATGATCATAAATGATAACCGCGCAGAAAATATATTTTTTGGTTTTTATGTACAAATTTAGCAAAGTGTAGCCGACCATCGTTTTTTTTAAGGTATGAAAGTCAAAGATTAGAGTTCATAGGATTACAGTTGATAATGATCATCGTCACTACTAACACCACGACCAATTCTGCCGCCGCCGCCGTCAACTATCAAAAATCTGCAACAAACGCGATGGGTGTATAAAAAAGTCATAAGGGGGCTTCAATCAAAGGTTTTTGACCCAAAACTAGGTTACTATACAATAATAATATATATAGTCAGCAGAGCTCTAGAGCTTCAGTCAATTCTACTACTTACTATAACTACACAACAACATGATTCATAATTTAAAAAAAATGTATAAGAAAACTGGCTCTCTCATTGTATTGTCGTCGTGAGTCTTTTTTTGTGTGTGTAACAAGTAGTAGTAGTGGTAGTACAGCTTGCTTGATAAACTGCTGCTGCACCATGTGCGATTGGCGATTATGTATATACATTTTTAACAATAGCAAAAAACAACCAAAGCAAACCATCAAACAACACCGAAGTTGGAGATTCGTTTCCTCAGAAATGTTTTATTTTGCTAGTTACATTGATGCTACATATGCAACAGCGAAAGAAGATGCATAATAATAATAATAAACGTCATCATCATCATCATTCGTGCCCCTTTGGTCTCTTCCTTCCTTGTTCCTTCTTTTATCCATATATCTAGAGAAGGAGGATACATCGATGATTTTTAGTACAAACTTGTAAGTTGGATTAAACAAGTCTTTTTTTTTGGCCTCCGGTACAATGGTGCATATATTTTTCAGACATTAAAAAAATCAATTGACGCGCATTATTTGACATTGAGATTTGTTTCATGTTTTCCAGCAAGTGGTTGTGCAACGATGTATGTATTTCAAGAAATTGTATGTACTACCGTGGAAAAAAATAAGTTTTTTTAGTTGGCATGTCTGGACCTGTGAAATTACACATATTACAAAGAAATCAATATAAAAAAATGCATCGCGATAAGCATGCAAATGATAAAGGAAGAAAGTATTTTGGCACCAGACATCACATCCGCCGACGGCTTTAATGTTGGTAAAGTTGACTATCTGCATAGTCTGTCTCATATTTTTTACCAAACAAAAGTAAAGTATAATGATTTTCTAAACTAAATATATGTAATATGATATTTGCATTGCAAACATAAATTTTCAAAAATTATTTTCAGAATCATGAGGATGACGCTTGTCAATCGTATCAAAACTTGATGATAAGCTGTATATCTTCGAAGAATTTTTTTTTGCTTCTTTATAGTAGCCTTAATGTGATGCAGTTACTCAATCATTTTTTAGTACTTCTGCAAGCAAATCCTTATAACGCTATGGCGAAGGACCACTGACTTAAAAAAACATGTAGTTTAATTTATGTTTTTGTAAAAACCTCAAGTAAGGAGTTTCAATTATGGGTTGTAGTCATGGCTATAAAAGTGATGCTCAACCACCCGCTACATTGGGGAAGGATTCCCACGATTTAAAATGTTGCTTGTCATAATTGCGCGTGAGCTAAGCTACCTATATGCCTAATTTTAAAATTGCCTATTAAAAAAATCGACTCAAGCATAAAAGGACGGCAGACTTAACGACCAAATCGATAAATGATATCTTATGCCAGCCACCCACTATATGATATTTTTTTAGATATAATAATTTGAAATATTTTCCAGTTGACTCCAAACAAATTTATTCCATGAATAATATGCACTGCTCAATGATCCAACATAAAAAACATAGCTTCCGGGTTCTAAAAAGACTTGGTACAACGTTGGAGCCTTCCGAAACAGGAATCCAGAGACTGGCGAAAAAAACTGACTACCATTTTTCCCTTGGAAGTTACCTTTACAAATGCAAATACCGTCTTTTAGCATGAAACAAACTAAATTCTATTTTTTTACAACCTTCTAATTGCTGCATATTTTCCACATGATAAATACTTAATCAATTCTTTTTTTTTTAAAGAAATGCTTGCAATTGCCTCCTTTTCAAAAATGTAAAAATATACAGAAAATTGTGTATAAAATTTATATTCATATCACAATGTGGTAAAGTAAAGTGTCGAGTGAATAACTTCAGTGTGGTAATGGTATATGCATTTATTATTATGTGTGCATATATACATACTTTCCCCAATCAAAATTCTAAAAACCAAAAAAAATAAAATCGTTTCAATTGTTATGGTTCCTCAACAATGGTAAGGACTCCCCCTTGTTAAATTACCTAAAAGAAGCAAATTTTTTAAAAACAAAATAAGACTTTTAGTTTCATTGACCCCAGAAGTGGTAGTGATAGTGATGCTGAGATCATGATGATGATGATGTCTGTTGTGAGTAGATAGTGAGCACTATTATTGTTGCCATTATATTACTTCTTTAACTACAATGTAAATTGTAATGCATGCAAAAAAAGTGTAACTTGCATGGCTGGCTGCTTGAGGCTGCGTTGATAGTGACGATGATGATGGTGGTTGGTATGATGCTGTGTAGTAGTAAGCTCCTATAGCACACAAAGCCAATACAAATTTTTTGTCCGTAGTAGGTACTACCACACTACTACCTTCCTTCACCATACACAACATCCTTCACCACCACCAACCACCACCACTTTTTTTTTTTAAAGTGAAGTTGCAAAGCAAGTATATTATGAAGGGTTTAGTGACTTAACCTGCTACTTTATATTTTACAAACGACCAAATAACCAACGTAACAACATTAAAATCTAGATGTAGAGAGATCCTTTCCCTATGCCAAAAAAAAACACACACACACACACAAATGATAATTATGATGAGTTTACAAATAAATCTTTGTAGTATAGTTAGTTATGTAGCAGTAGCATACACACGTCTGCTTTTATAAGAATTTGGTAACAAAACAACAGGTTATTATATATTTATTTTTTTCTTCTCTTTTTTTGGCCTCTCTTGTGTCTTGTGTTTCTTTTTAGTTAGAATTCAATAGTTTATGTTATATCATTTTATCTGAATATATAGCAAGAATTTTTTTTTATTAGCATCATCATCCTTTGCTTCCTATGAATAATTGCATGCCAAATATATATCGTACCTATTTCATCAAATAAAAACGCATATAGTGGTGCATGGAAGTGCAACCAACCCATTAAACACATTTTTTTTTCTATTTAAATTGACTCACTCACACAAGCCTTTAAGAGATCACTTTGGATCACCACTTATGCAAAAAAAAAAAAAAGTTTGCCATAACAACATTATGTCTTCTGTTTATTGTGTGCCCCCAAATAATACAAAAAGTACTTTTTTTTGTTGCAGAGAGATAAGAGATTCACAAAAAAATAGTCAACACAATTCTCAGTACTAAACTATAATTATGTGATTTTTCGCTGTAAATCGGTAGTAGTGAGTAGTAGTCGTAGTAGTAGTAACAGCAACAATGCCAATAAATGGAAAGTGAATCGCTCATTTTTTACACTTCCATCCATCCATTACCAGATGACTACCTATTTCATCTTATTTTTCTTCCCTTTACACTTCTTAAGAACGTATATATGTGTTTATTATCGCTTCTTTTATACCGTTTAAAACATCCTTTTTATGCGCTTCTCAGAGTGGTGAATAGTGTAGCATGTGTCTATAAAACGCTGCGCGATTTGGCACACTGCCTATTTTTTCCTTTCTGTCGATTGACAAACTTTTCTGCTGATGACTGTCTTTGCCTCCTGCTGTTTATATTGCTGATGATGATGATGATGCCTATTGAGTTCACCTTTGTTGAAGAAGAGTATGAACCTCTCTCTCTTCCCCTCTCTCTCTGCTCACCTTTTCTTTTTTTAAAGATATATTTTGTTACTCTAATTCTCTTCCCAATAAATACAGCTTCGACAGACGGATATTCAAGAAGATCCAAAGTGGATCGTTATTAAGATGAGATATTGGATTAATAATTTTAATAGTTATTCATTCATGAGCATGATTTTGGTATGATTCCTTATTTAACGTTTAACATGTCTAGTGCAAAATCGGATATTTATTTTTTTGCTGAACCTTTTTTTTGTCGGTAAAAATTATAAAAATTTGTCGTCAATGTATACACATAATTATGCAAACTGTAATCCATTTTTACATCAGCAGTCAACATACAATATATCTTATTATTTAAATAAAACGATCGACAGAAACGATGCGGTAGTTGAAATAAAGAAAAATAGCCATGGTAACAGCAGCTTGCACAATGTTGAATAATAATTTAAATAATATAACTTTTCCGACCAATAAAAGTTTTAGCCGCCTCTCTGAATGAAAGTCTCTGCTGATTTTTGTTTCTTTTCAAAAGTCGTTTCTTTTCCCCTTGTACATATTCTGCATAATAAGCACTTTAAGTAAATCGCATTGGCAAAAAAATTGGAAGTCTCTGCTGTACATCGTATAGGTACATTATACAAACGTACGTAGTAGCTACATGTGATTACTACTTACTTGCCATTTACCATATTACATGATTATTTTTTTTCACTTTTAAAGGATTCAAATTCACGTTTTTTCACTTTGGCCTTCATGCATGCATACATTACATATTATATGTACCATACCTATGCACATGGAGTGGTTACTAACTTACAAAATAGTAGTACTTCCACTTTGTACTTACTTACTTACTTATTAGCAAGAGGAAAAGTTAAAACTTTTATTTTCAAACGAGTAGAAAGATAGAGATTGAAAATGTGTGTGGTGGGAGTGCGAGCTACGTTGAACAAAAGAGATGATGATAAAGATGATAGTTGAATCAAAGCAACAAAAATATGCTAGGATGCTGTTGATCATCCTACTATATATGTAGGTATGTTTTTTTTAAAGTTTTTGAGGAGAGCAGCAAGAGAGAGGGAAAAAAAGACTACTAGACTAGTTTGATTCTTTCCTCTTGTGAATAAATGTGTTTGAACCCTTGCATGAACCTGACTTGACTGATCATCATAAGTGCTGTGATCATGGCGATGATGATGATGATGATGAGAGGATCTTTTACAGAAAAATATAAGCACCATATAATAAATATTGATGTAAAAATGTATATAGTAGTAGTATATATGTGTGTTGTTATGTAACAATGCAAACGTACTCGTTTTCTGCCGGCTAACTTCATACTCTCATACAACCAGCAAGGTAAATGACTTGTTTGAATGAAAGTAGGCATGTACAATGTGTAGTAGCGCAAGCACACACAAACACGTACTTACAAAATGCATAGAAATGGCGTACAGACGCAGACACGAGTTTATTTTTTCGCAAGGTTTTTATATATATCTTTGAGTCATATCAGTCTTTTCTTTTGAAGCAACGCTTTTTTCTTAACAAAAAACAATTTGAACAATCTTTTATTTTATTCGTTTGGGTTGTTTTAACGCCATGATTTAATTTAATTTTTGTTGATGTTGAGAACGTACAGATATGCATACGGACATGTAGTTTTTCTTAAAAGTAAGGGATAAAAAAGTGTCTAGTCTAATAATGCGTAATAAATTAGTTGATCTTTAAAATTAAATTTGTTTTAGATGATTTGGTAGAGATATTTAATTTAATTTTTTGGATGATGGACTTTTGAATAATTTAATTATATATTTGAGTAATATGTAGAGGTAGCAGAATCACCAACAAAAAAACAGCATTTTTTGTTGTAAATTGTGACCGACATGTAGTGAGGATGACATGGGCAAATTTTTTATAAAAAAATGATGACGGTGACGACGACGACGACGCTAAGGAACAATACAAACGGGAAGTAGTCGGTTGGTACACACATACACAGTAGTAGTTGCTGTGATTTGGTTTTTGACTGAGAAAAATGCGGTTGGTTCCTTCCTCTCACTCTCTTTCGTTTTTATCACACACAACAAACAATTACTTCCTGTTGGGCCATACATCATATTATAATATACATATGTACTATATATATACACTACCAAAGTGAATTGGCTTCTTCAAAAAAAAGGGGAAAAAATAAATTAAATAAATATAAAAAATTGTGTGCGTTTTTTTGTTGTTGATTCTTGCCTTCAATACAAAATTGTCAATTCGTTGTTTTGTTTTCAAACAAACAAGTGAACAATATATGTTATATGCACTGTATACAAGGAATCCCACACAAACAATAATGTTTTGATAGTAGTTTTAATTTTATATCTAGAGGAAAAAAATGCACCTCAATGAAGGTGCATTATATTTATAACAATTTAAAATGTATTTATTTGCGTGTGTGTGGATGTAACTGGCATAATAAATGGTAAGTACCTTCATCAGTTCATCAAAGAGTAAAAGATAGTTTTTTTTCTATTTACGTGTGTCATTGTTCCTTTCGAGTGAAGTTTCCTGATACATACTACACTACTTAATTTATTTTTTCTTACATAACAAACAGCAATATATATAAAAAGGAATGATCCAGATATTTAAAAAATAATAATAATAATAAATAAAAACAAGTATAGCATAGAGAGAGGAATGCTGCTGCTGATAGCATAATGATGATGAGATGATGAATTTTTAAGAGAAAAAAGTTTATATCTTATAATTGTGTTACATGAGTTTTTCTGATTTGTCCATTGCGCACATTTGGATTGATTTCTATCACTAGACCATTTACTCAGTTTGAAAAGGGACTTAAACAGCAACAAACACATCAATCGTACTATAGCACCATCATCATTATCATCACCTGCAACAATGTTGTTAAGGTAATGGGATAAAAAATGAAAGTGAAAACAGGAGATCACACAGCAAAACAACCACATAGCAAAAAAAAATACAAAGCTGTGATGCTTGCAATATACCATCATCATCAACAACAACAGCAACCAACCCTTTATAACCGCCACCCCTACCATTTTACAACTACAAAAATGCATGCCTAACGTTGCGTCGTCGGATTCGAGTGTACATGTGTGTGTAAGTACGAGCAGCAGCAGCAGAAGCTGTATGAAGAGGTTGTTGTTGTTTGTTGCGATGATGATGATGACGACCGGTGATGATGCTGATGATGATGATGATGATAGGAAGCAGAGCTAGTACGACTACTACCGCTACAAGTACAAAACATAACTAGCGATAGCGACACAACTTCCCTTTTTACCATTCAATTAATCACATCATCATACGGTGATGATGCTGATGATGATGATGATAGGAAGCAGAGCTAGTACGACTACTACCGCTACAAGTACAAAACATAACTAGCGATAGCGACACAACTTCCCTTTTTACCATTCAATTAATCACATCATCATCATGTAATGCTTGATCTAAGCATAACATCGCATTACTACATGTGTGTGATGATGATGACTGATGACGATGAACATGATTATGTTATTTCTTGCTTTTATAATGAAGAGGACATAGGGGTATTGGAAAAATGTGAAAGTTTTGGCTTCAGTTAAGTTCCCCAGTTGTTGTTATTGTAAATAGTGGAGGCTTTACAAAAGATGCAATGAAGATGATGAAGTTAAAGGAATGTCGCAGCAGCAGCTCTAGTAGGTATGTATACACTTTTATTTAGCGATGCGATATAAAAGGGACGATAAAAGAGATATAAAAACTGCATGTGTTGTTGTTTGCTTCATCCCTTTTGAGTGAAATGCTTTGTTGTGTAGTTTAGGTATATATAGTTGATTGACAAAAACAAGTTGATATTTAGCATATTAATGATTTTACAGCTTATGCGAGCATCATCATCAACAATTTTTTTTGACTAGCTCATCGGCAAACAGAGAAGCTTTGTACCTATTCATTGGTAAAAAAATGTCAAAACAAATAATTATGCAATTTATAAACAGAACTGCGGTTTAAAAAAAACCTTAGATAATTTTTTTGCTTATCTCTGCAATTTTCCCCATATTTTTTATAGATTTTTTTAAATTGGAAAATTTAGTATATAAAAAAACAAAAAAACCATTGTTTAAAAACACATGATCTCTTTGTTGACACTTGACAATGAGGATTTCCAGATCAGTTTCTTATACGAATGATACGATCCATATTATTATTATAATGATTATTAGGTTGAACCTACCAAGTAAGCAGTAATAAAACTTGAGCCAGTAAAAAAAAGCAAATGTCATTAAAAAAGGGCAAGTGTTTGTGAGTAATCATTTATTTATTAACAATAAATGATCAAGTTCAGCAAGAAGAACAATGCTTCATTTAATTACAGGATTTCAAGGGAAATTTCCTTAAATAGTGGGATCCTTCACCTTGGGACGTCTGTCCTGACAACTAAACTTGTGAGTTGGCGATACAAGGTTGAGGTCAAAGTAGAAGAACAAATATATGAAGAAAAAAAAATCTCATATATACAGCACAACAACAATACAACCAACCCATTTATATATAAGTACGAGAGTCATATAATATATACCACCAGAGCATCTACCTACTACCTATATTATTATAGGCTATCTAGGAGCATTTACAGTTCTCTAAAGAAACGTTGACAGTGTATGTATATATATGTTTGTGTGAATATAATAGAATAATAGCAACAACAACAACAACGGAGCAACGTTATATAGCGTACTTGTACCTACTATATTGGAAAATAAAACAACGCGATGTGATATACAGCTACTAGGTTTGACCTTAACTTTTACTCTCCGCGCTGTTAATAACAGCATAGATAGAAGTAGTCATATGGTTGTAGTTTTATTACATAGGTTTTCGTCGTTGCTTTGTTGTCTTTGATGTTGTCTATACAAATATTAAAAGTTTTGATTACTTTTTTTTTCAGCCACGATTCTATCACGATTGCTTTGATGATGGTTAACGCTCTCCATTTCATTTTTTTTTCTCTTCTTTTTCCTTAAATAATGAAGAAAGCTTGTTGGTATAGAATACAGTTTAGTTTAGAGAAGTATATATATAAATGTATGTATATAGAATCAATGAGACACGGAATGGTAGTGCCTCCCTCATTTTCCATTTTTATGACTACATTTTTCATGTTTTAAAGATGATGAGTAAAACCTCCTTCCCTTTTCCTTCGTTACTCCATGCCTTAAGCAACCAATCTATTCCCTAATTTTTATTCTTGCTCAAGCTTCCCTTTATTATGATGTTTGACCGGTTGACCTTCCCTTGTCTCAGAACACGCACGTATTATAATAACCAAACAATAATGTTTTTTTGACCGGAAAGCATAACTGGGTACGTAAGTAGCTAACTAACATTATGAACAAAATCCCCTAACGTTTTTAGTCAGTTGCAGATTGCACGTACAATACATGCAAATGCAAAACATTGTCTGCATATAATATACTTTTTATCTTTCAACCAGAGAGTCCCTGTACTTGGCCAGAAACAATTTAACTGCCAATGGTTCATGATGCGTTTGCATGATCTCCACTGAATATATTTATTTTTTTAACGTTCGATTTTTACGACAACTTGATTTTTGTTGCCGTGGTTGCTGACCTCCACCACCGCACAAAATGAAATGTCCACAGCACTGAAAGGGGTACACACTTGAAAAATAATAAAAAATAAAATATATTATGCCAATAAAAATGAAAATTGTCCACTGCCTCACTAATAATAATCATCATCATCATCTTGATTTTGCCATAATAATCTCTAAAGCTAAATCAATAAAACTTAACTCAAAACTAATTTTTCCATACGCCCATAAATTATATACAATATACAGCTAAAAAAAGTATATTGTCATACAATATATTGGTTTACGGCTTAAATTTGCAATAGCTTGTTATATTTTTTTGCCATATAATCAGTTCGTTTTTGCATGAGTTCATGTCGTGCCAATTTTATATTTTACAGCTAAATAAATTTCCAACCACAAAATACTACACACAAATCGCGCAGCATGTGAATAAGGAAGTACATTGCTCATCATCATCTGTTCATCATATCATCATTATTACTACTCTCTTGCAGAAAAATATCTTATCACTAACAACGTTCCAATGCTGTTCCCGTATAATTTTGCATACTGTACTTTGTTATTTATATTATACATCTATTTGTATTTATATGCAATTAAATGTGAATTATACTGCATGTTTTTTTGTAATTTATAACATTTTAATGGCAACGCTTGGGAAAATTGGCTGCGCGCTCACACAGAAGAAGAAGAAGAATCTTCCCGAAACACTTTTTTTTATTAGTTAACACTAATGTAACTTTAGTAGTGAAGTTGTTATGTCAACAAAACGAACAAGCTGAATGCATACAGGTATAATTAGTACAGTCATTATAATAATATATGTGAGGCAGTAGGTAGAAAAAGAAGAAGAAGAAGCAAAAAAAATACGGAGCATAATAATTTAATAGTACTATATTCACAATTAAATAGAAAAGTACCCAACTGGTGTGGGGTATGTATGTATGTTAATAGGTAGGTATAATGCAATGATGAGGATGATATCTTTTTTTTATCAGTGAGCCAGTGGGAAAAGTGAATGAGAGAGTTAAATGAGATAAGAGATCAACAAGTGACTAATGGCAACCTCTGTCTTCTTCAAGAAGGTTGATTCAATGACCTTCCGTTATGGCTAGTTACCTTGAATTTGAGTAAGCCGTTATTTTACTGCTGCTGCTGATGATGATGATGATGATGTGAGTGATTTTTTTAAACTTATTTTTATTTATATAGATATATGACACATTGGAAATAATATTTGTGTTATCTTTTTCAGTGTTCGGTAGGAGGATTGGAATGTGTTTAATAATAAGCAAAAGTCTGTTTGCAAACTAAACCACACACGTCATATGGTAGGTACTTTTTTTATATCGAAATTCAATTCCATGTCGATATTTTTTTTTCTATTTTTGTGATGCAAATACATACATACCTAAAAATTATTCATCAATAAATAATATTGAAAGACCTGTACGCATCTCATGTTGTTTCTTATTTTTGTGATTTTTTGGGCTTGGTCTCTTTTGAGTTAAATGATTACTTGTGTATATTTCTTTAAAGGATCCCTGTTTAGCAATCAATTTGTTGTAAAAATTGAGTTAAAGTGGGAAAATGCCTCATTCATGCATGTATATAATAAACATATGGGCAGTACACACACACGCCCACCTAATCTTTTATCCCCGCCGCCACATTTGTACTGTATCCGTTCCATGTAGCACATTGGTACTTTGGAATAAATACATATTATGTAAAAGACAACAATGTAGAAAGTGACGCAGCTCAAGAACAATAGTAATTATTACGACTTCTAGTTTAAAGCTTTTGTGTGCATCCAACTAAATAAATTTTTACAAGTGAAACGGGAATAACTTTTTAACAATCATTAAAAATAATATCAAACACATACAATAATAAGCAACCGATAATTTATGTACTTTGCCATTAATTAAAGAAAAATATTTAAAGGTTAAGAATATTTATTAAAATGAACTTGCCAATGCTATTGCTAACGTATTTTTAGAGGAATGGAAAAATTTCAAATACAATAACAATAATAATAAAAAAGTCATCTCAAACAAGAATTCACTTTGTGCGGTGCATCAATTTAAGATGAACCTGTCAATTTACTAATATCAATCCTGCAAAAAAAATCATAAATAGGTGCCTATTCATTTCAAATGGATTTGATTACAAGACCGTTGAGATTAGAAGGACAGCATTAGCATCATTATTATTTTATTATGATTATTATGCACTAGAACCGCAAGTGTGAGTGTCGAGAGAATGGTTTCTTTGTTCCGCCACACATGGGAGTCAAAATGCAATTGAACCTCGTGCTTCTCATCATTCCACAACTGTCAATAAAAATCCTTGTTATTAAATTTTTTTTACTTTCATCTTCATTTCGAGTTCCATATAAATCAGCATTTTACTGGTATAAAATGAAAAATACACTTATTATATTTTCTTACAAAATTTACAAGGAAGGATTTTTTT
>JAHZNC010000323.1:0-33315 GCA_027744095.1 Zhuqinia jingwanae
GCTCGTTGTTCCTTGTCATTATACATTTTTTTCTGCTTGCACTTTTCGTTATAATAATAAATTTTATTCCTAAAGGACTTTTTATACCTATATTTTTTTTTCTTAAACTTTTTTATACACAAGTTTTTTTTATATACTACACTACAAAGCAGTAAAAGTAGCAGAAAAAGAGAAGGAGAAAAAAAAATCTGAAAAAGTTTAACAGGTGAAGAAACTAACGCTTTTGTAAGTGAGCATGACAGACATTTATTTATTTATTTGCTTACACATTTTATATACTAGACAGAGACAGTACAAGTAGGCGTGTGCGTTTTCCATTTAGTCTTTTTTTTCATTCGACCTGGGACCTTACTGGCATGAGGCATGAGTCATGAGAGCATGCAGCAACAGCATAGCAGCAGCCTTTGATAAACTTCATTATAAACTGGAAAAACTAAAAGTTTTTCTCGCTGAAAATGTATGTGCCTGTGTACCTTTCCAACAAATGAATCCACTACTGCTACTACTACTCCTGAATCAAAACAAGAAAAACTTTTTTTGTGTATACCTAATACATAAGTGCATATTTCCTTTAAGTCTAATAGAAAATATGACATTTTTTGTTTTATTTTTTATTTTACAGAAATTGAGATGCTTGTCTGAATTCACCGTTTTTTACATCTATAAAACGTTTTAAAGAGAAAGCAAAAAAAAACATAAAACTTTACTAAAAATAGAAGCAATTGAGTATATAAGCAACAACCGACATAAGTTTATACATAAAGCTTTTTTACACATCAAAAATATTCAAGTACATTTTGTGGTAGAGCGTGTGGGATTCAAAACATGATATCAGTAGTAGTAAAAAATACTGTTGTAGTACAAGTATATATATTTACTTAAGTAGATATACTAACAAGAGATACATTCATCAAGAAAGAAGTAAAGATTTTTTTATACGGTCTTAAAAGTTCTCTCTCTCTCTCTCAAAAAAAGAAAGAAGAAAAGCAAAGTATCTCGCGATCAGTTGGAAAAAGGGATTTAAAAGTTTTTTTCTTCTCCTCGTCTGCCTATGTGTCCTGTCTGTGTGTATACTTTTCTTATATTCTTTGTTTCTTTTTATAGTATTATTTTTCTTCTTGTAAATATGGGCACAAAGACTAGTTCTTTTATGCTTATATGACCGTGAGACTACATCAGGAGTAAAGTTGCGAACAAGAAAAAATAGGATTTACATTTGTTACTCTGTGTAGATTCTTCCAAGAAAGTTATTATTGTGTAACTTGCTAATATGGAGGAACTAAGGTATTTCATATGGGTAGTGTGTGTAGGCATATAAGTAGCAGACCTTTGTATTCACTAGTTTTTCGTGTTGATTCGCAGAAAGAAATATATACTCACTTGACTAGAGTTTTAAGTACAATAGCTTCTGTGAAAACGGGATATAATTTTTTTCATGTTTAAAGGTTACCACAAAAAATGGGGGTGTGTTGGTTATCATATTATTGGGAGGAATATTTTTAAAAAATAACAGAATGGAAATACATTTTTGGGGGAAAGTGAAAATGCAAGAAAAAAAGAGAGAAAAAGATACATTGTCACAACCAACTTTTCTGCTTCTTCTTTTTCCTTGATCCGATTTATCCTTTCAAGGATTCGGTGGTGGTTTCTTAAGATGAGACATGAAGAGTGTAGAACTTGTACAGAAATTGGTATATTCTGGATATTATTATATTCTGTCTCAGTCAGAGTCAGAGTGAGAGCAACCATCATCTTCATAAGATGGATAGAAGGTTTCCTTCTTTGTACGAGTTTGTGTAGGAGGACTAGTCTATGGACACTTTATGGGAATAAAACAGACTGCACAACTTGAGTAGAGGAAAATATTATGAAGAACGAGAGAAAATCCTATCTTTGACTGTGATTGTGTGATTCTGACTTTGACTTGACTAGATTTTTTTCTACTTCCAGACATGGACATACTATAGTCAGAGGGATTTTCTTTTTTTGTGTGTGCAAGATGGAATGTCGAAGTAGTATATCTACTAATAGTTTAGTGTGTGCATGTGTGTAAGCTGGAGATAGTATTGAGAAAAAATACAAGCCACAAGAAAAAAAAATCTCTGGCCAAGTCAAGTTTTTTTGCAGTAAAAATGCGACACATACACACACACACACAAACACAACTGCTGTTTCATCTCCAAAATATTACATATTATGTAGCTTCTTCTTCCACTGTCGTCGTCATCCTCAAAATCATCTTCATTTTCTTTCTTCCAAAAAGTGACTAAAACTCGACCTCTCTATTTTTTCTTCATCCAAATATATATATGCCTTGAGATGAACAGAGAGTATTATTATTGTTATGCCTTCCATCCACATCCATAAAGATTTGGATAATATATATAAAAAAATATTATTTTTTTATCCAAGGACATATTCATATTACGTAACGTGTAGTTATCCTTATATTTATCGTCACTATTTATATACTACCGCCGTTATATGTACATATATTTATCTCTATTCTTGTCTCTTGTCTGACAATCACAGAAGTGCAAAGGAAGAAGATACACAAAATCACAAGGAAAAAAAGCAAAGGAAAGAGAATAAATCACATAATTTTTTACTAGAGCCGACCAAACAGTCCCAAGTGGTTTTTAGTTATCTATCTTTTTCCCTCCTCCTCTCCTTCACTTCCTGTTTTCCATAGGAAAAAAAACTGCTCCATTTTTCTCTCTTGTTGTAGCAGTCTCTCTGCTATTGAATGACTTCACCATCGCCATATGTATAATAAAGCGAGAGAAAATTGTAAAAATGCTTTACTATGTGTGATGATATACAGTATATATTTTTTAGGTAGGATAATACATGGCACGCCATGCCATGCCATGCCGCATCACAATTGTCACAAAAAGAGAGAGAGAAAAAATGGTTGGGGACACAAAGTTATGGATTGTGTGTGTCTGGCGGGTAGTAAATGCGTGCCATGGTATAAGCTCTGTTTCTCTTGGTTGTGCTCCTACTGCTGCTATACTGTTGTGATTGCTACACCATCACCACCACCCACACCCTTATTCTTGAATGAATTGAATTGCGCGGGTTGCCTATACTATGGTTTGCTAGTTTGGTTTTTGTCTACAACATTATCATCATCGTCATAGCGTGATGTGAGTGTGGTTTGGTGATGACCATGATGAAATGATGTGATGCAGTCACATTGCATTCCTTTGAGTTTATATTAGCAACAAAACGACCATGACGGTGGTGTGGTGTAAGTGATGGACAGTGAGTAGTTGCAGGAAATTAGATTAGACTTTGTCACGATTTGACTTTTTTTCCTTCCACCAAAGCAGTTATATTTTTTTCGCTGACATTTTCTTGTAGATATCCCACAGTGCTGACATGACAAGTATACAACATACATAGGTATATACCAATGTGTGAGTAGCTTACATCTACGTCTCTGATATATTAGACTAGAAAGTAGAAAAATAAATTGGGGAGTAAAACTTGTACTTTATTTATTCTCATAGCATGTATTTGACCGACCTCACCAGCAGCATGAACTTGCCCCCTTGGCAAATTAGCAGGACATATCATATCACATATAACATAACATTGGTTATGTAATAGAAATAAATAATTGAGCTGCGTGTGTGCCTCTCTCTATGTGTATTTGTATGAGTCTAGGCGCGTTTTCTCTTTTCACCCGCTCTCTAATTGGGTATGACAGGAGCAGTTGTGTGTAGCAATGAATATTTTTCACTGCAAAATCACGCACAAACAGAAATATACATCATAACGACAAAAGCAAAGAACATGGAATGGATGACCCTTCACAAGAAAAAAATGAACACGAGAGAGCTTGAGTAGTTGCTTTCATTTTAGTCAAGGCTACATACATACACGATATACTTCGTACAAAGCATATTAGGTAGGTACATATGCGACACAAATGTGACGTGACATGATGCGGCTGCGACAAACAGGAAAGCATACAATACAATGATATTGCATAGGATACTTTTGTCTTTTTTGTCAGAGTGTAATATTACGCTATACTACTATACAAGTAAAGTTATTATTATTATTATTATTTATTACAATAAAGTGCCTCTCCATTTATTACAAAAACTTTGACTATTAAGTATATATATTGTGTGTCTGCGCGCAGAAACTGGAGAAGAGAGAAGAAAGAGGCAGGAGGAGAAAGTACTTGAAAAAAGAACTTCACAAAAAGAGTGTCTGGCACTTTTGAACACATATTTCATTGTGTGTATATGTATGTATGTAGCAGGCAGACAAGACATCATTCAGGTCGACAATGTCTGTCTCAAAAAGTGAAAGTTAAGCCGTAAAATACACACATAGTAAAATTTGTAATATACAGGTTTACACAACAACATATACTTTCATTGTTTTGAATTTGTCCCCGTGAAATAATTTAAAATATTCAACGAGTCATCATCAGGAATGCATATGTATGTATGTTTATACTCGTTACATACCACACACAAACATAATACCTTATAATAATGCACAACTTTTTAGTGTACTTCAAACGCACTATTAAAATGCATAATAGCATATCTATTTGTCAGTAGTGTAACTTTTTTTCTTGAATTATTTGTGTACATTTTGAGGATACAGTATATACTAGTATGTAATTTCAAGTTTATTTTGTACTTGGTAATATAGGGGTAATATAACATGTTATTTTTTAAAGCTTTGCCGCATAGCTGGTAACATTTTATTACGTGGAGTTTTTTTTGTATATTTTGCTGGCTTTTTCAACCACCTTTGGCTTATCTACTCAACTAGTAATTTCGCATTTTGTGCATAATACATGAAAATAATAATAAAAACTATCTAGTATGGAATATACATAAAGGAACAAAAAAACGTATTTTAGTCAGCAAGACAATTCGGATGTGAAATAATAATGACAACAACGACAATGCAGACAACGCGGTTTAATATGTAGCTAGGTTTATATGGTGTACTTACTGATTTGCAAACCATGTACTTATACAATCTTTTATTTCTTCTCTTTATATGCAGATGCGTGTGTGTGTGTGTGTGTGAGCATAAAGGCTAAGGACAACCAGAGAAACTAGCTAACCCAACTGGAGTACCCGAAAAATCCTCATCTCATTTTCTTCAACAGCCAACAAACTCATTCAACTCTACTCACTCCACCTACTATTACTACTCTCCGAAAATATACATACACTGGCGTTTTGTGAGAGAAGAGGCAGAAAAAAAAGTAATTTCCAAATCAACACTGCCATATAAGCAGTTGCTACACATCTACTACTACACATCAAATACTTTTTTCTGCAGTCATTTTTATTTACTCTTTAGCAGCAGCAGTAGTATAGTTGGTACTTCAAACAAACAAACAAACAAACTGTATATGTGTGTGTCTCAACTTGACGAAAAAACGGGAAAAACGTGTGAAATGTAAAGAGGAACAAGAACAAGAAAGGAAATTATTTTTTTGTGACTCTTCTTTTCTTCTTCTCATTCTTTTGAGTTGTTTGGACTTGAACAAACTCTACATCCTATATATATATATACACACACAAACAAACAAACAAACAGACTCTTTTTCTCTCAGCTTTTTTGAAAAAGCACTCTTGTGTGTATTATGTAACAGCTCTATTTAAATATGTAGTAGCTGGAGAAGAATTGCAACTTTATTCAACTATAAATATATTATATTACTATTACACGATATAACCACTACACTGTAACATTGTAATAATAATCATCATCCTGTACCCAGTTTATATGAGTCAACTTCAAAAGTACTATAATATTTTTCTCTTCTGTGAGCATTTGCCATTTTCCCCTGGCTTATGGCTCAAGTGAGTGAGTAGTGAGTATTCAAGTGTGAGTAAAAAAAACAAGTTTAGTGTGTAATGACATTTTTTGTTACTCTATCAAGTTTCGTGAATGTGGCAGCAGCAACAGTATAATAATAGTAGTAAACTAAAGTGTATTACAAAAGTGAGTTGGAAAAATAGAACACAAGAATACAACAGTGATACAAACAAAATTACATAACAACTTTATACGAATAATAGTGGAGTAGCCGTCTCGTAATAATAACGCGCGCTAAAAAACAAAAGAAAGAAAAGAATGACTTTTTCTTATTTACCAAAAACAACTGCGCAACTATAGTCTTCTTTTTTTTGTGAGAGAAAAAAAAAATCAAAAAAAGAAGGCAAAAGCGAAAGCGACAGTAGAAAAAAAAGTTTTTTTCTAAATTGCTTTTTTTCTACTCTCTTCTTCATTTCTCCGGCTCCATAAAAGTCCGTCAATTTACCTACCGTATAAGTAAACTACTAAACTGTGTGTGTGTGTGTCTATCTACTTTGGTCTGTGAAGAAATATGTAGCACGTGTGTATATTTACGGGTTGGTAACTTTTTTTTATTTGGGTGATGGTGTCACTTGAGTTTGTATACGGGAAAGAATGGGCAAAGTGAGGTCTATAAAGAACACACGACATAAGTAAATATATCCAAGTACATATACAATCATCACACATGATAAAAGTAAGCTGTAGCACGACAACCATTATTCACTGTAGTCGAGTAAGAAGAGACAGAGGAGCCAATTTGGTGATTTATAGCTGATAATTTTTTTTCATGACCTATCGCAATGGGACATCAACAGAGAAAGGAAAAGAGACGAAGAGGCAGCATTGATACTGGCAGCTCACTTTATTATTATTGGTCAGGAGGAACAGACGTGGACAAAGTGGGAATGGAAGAGGAAAAACAGAAGAACAAGAAGAAGAAGAATGACATGGAAGGGGAACTTGTGGTGTTGACCACTACTTCTTCTTTGTGTACAAAAACAACAGCTACTTCTGATGCTTTGAATGGTGGAGCCGAGAAGAAAAGTAATAATAATAATAGTAGTAAAGGCGACGACCTTTTCATTAAAGAAAGTGTGTGTACTAGTAGTAGTAGTCGTAGTAGTAGTGATGGCTGTGGTGGTATCAGATGCTGCCCATCTTCTTCTTCTCCTTCTTTCCATTTACAAGACCACCAGCAGAACGACGACAAGTTGTGTTCTTGTAGAAAAAGTGGACACAATCGTAGGAGAAGAGAAGGCAGTGTTGGTGAAAATAAAACAATTCATGAAACCAAGATGTTCAGGTGTAATGGTAATGAACAGTGGCAAGCCACTACCACTGCTGGACATACGGAGTTGTTGTCACCAGCAGAAAATCGCATTTCCGTTTCCTCCAGTAATAGTTTTAGTAACTTGGCCAGAAGTAGCAGCAGCAGTAATAAAGTAGGTAGTGGCAGCATCAGTCGAGATATAAGAAGAAAAAGTAGTTCTTCCATCTCCACCACCAACACCACCGACTTTGAAAAAATGGTCCGGAAAATAAAGAAAAATTCACTGACTCCTGGTTCAACAACTGGGATTGGTGTTGCTACCACTTTTACTACCTCTCTTTCTTCGTCTTCTCCTTCTTCCCCCACTGCTACCAAGCCATTCTCCTCGATCAAAGACTCTGGATGGAAGAAAAAGAAGAAGAAATGTATTAAACGTGACACTGATGAAGTAGATATGTCAAGCGTAGATGAGTCAGGCTCCACCACACCACCACTTCCACTATTACAACAACAACTACCCTCCTCCTCTATAGTCACAACCAAAACTACTACTGCAGTAGGAGAAAAAGAAGAAGCACCAGAAGCTACTACATCAACATTATTACCCCAACAGTTCAACTCGACTACTACTTCCTCTCGTTTGAGCTCCCCTTTAAATAATTTGGCCTCGTGTTTCACCTCGTCGCCATTCATCGTGGAAAAGTACATTAGATTAGGGCATCTGTTTATGACTCCGGCGGCGAAAAGTGTCCCATTTGGAGAACGTAGTAAAACTTTGGCAGACGACAGTCGCCCTACCACCACCATCACCACCAACCATACTTCTTCTCCATCTTGTCTTCATGGTGGCAGTGGTGATGATCATCAACTTGACATGGTGAAGAAAATACATCAGCGGGAAAAGCAGAAGTATCATGCCAAAGATAACTACCACTTGTACTTGTCCACTTGTTCAACCTCTTCCCCCCAAATAACCCATTCGACGACGACAACAGTCAAAAAAATAAACACCAGCCAAAGTATTCTCATGAAAGAAAAAGAATTTGTGCAGGTTGATCTACTGGAAAACAGTTATAGATACGACATCAACGACGAGCCCATTTCTAACAACAACAATAATAAAAATTCCTACCATCAGAAACAACAACAGGAAAAACGGGATGAACGTAACCGTAAAACTACTACTTCTGCTCGGTTTAATACTTATTCTTCTCGTTTGTTCCCTGTATTTTGGATTATTGCACTTGTGACAACAGGATCTTGGATTAATCCTTGTTTTGCCCAAGGTAAGATATATTGTCTTATTTTTTTATACTACAAAAAAATAGTACGTGTGTAATGCATATAAATTTTATAAAGCAAGATTAGCAAGTAAGCAGCACTCAAAGAGTGCGGGGACCCTCGACAATATTTTACTTTTTTTGTGGTCCCAAATCCATTCTATTTTTTCTCTTATAACGTTGTCTCTAATGGGTTATTATCATTGTTTCTCTCTCTCTCTCTCATACAGCATCATTCATTCTATCTATCCGCCAGCAAAGTAGTGCTACGTGAATCTTTGTTTTATTTTGGTTTCCTCGGTGGAACAAAATAGATAGCTTGAGTGAGAGAGAGAGAGAGAGATGAAAAAATAAGAAAAAACTTGGGAGATGGAAAAGACAATGGAATTCATTAGACATCCTCACTCTACACACACACTCACGTTGGTGATATATTGATGGTTGTCAACCAGCCAATTTTCTTCTCGCTAGATAAATAAATGGCTCTTTATCAGATAAAATAAAGGACAATAGACTTTGCAGAACCAATGATAACAATGACAGGAAAAGCACGTGTGTCACCATCACCTCCACCACTAGTCTAATTAGCGGAAACGTAATTGTCATGCACATCGCCTCGATAAAACCAGAAAAAATATGTATATGCGCCGCAAAATATGGGGCACAAGGCTACATCAACAACATAAACTAATATCTATAATAAAAAAGTATACCTATATGTGTTTGTATATATTAAGGTATTTAGCATGTGCATGTCCTTCAGTGTCAAATATCAAAGCGCCAGCATGTCGGGAAAACCCCATACAAACTTGTTATTTAGCTATTATTTTTTTGTGTGCCATCATCGTCATTAAAATACATACCTAAGTAATAAGTACGTCAATAGGTAATTTTACTACTTAATTGTCTTGTAGTAAAAAAATGTCTTTATAATTTGGGTGGCCAACTCAATTCCGGTGGGTGGTGGTAAGTGTGGTAGGCATTGTAGCTCACAGCAGCAGACGCTAGTTATTTATTTATTTAAGTAACATTTCATGTGTGTGCCAATATCGGCAATGAAATTGCAATCCATCCAATAAATGTTTTTTTTGCCGTTTTATTTATCACTTGTTTTCTTGACATGCTTTCCTGATAATACCTATAATATTACATACAGGTCGCATTCAATCAAAGTCATTAAGGAGACAAATTGCACTTTGCGACAGATAAAACTGTAAATTATTAAATGACAATCCATTATGACGACTAGGACAACAACAATGTTTGTAAAAATGGTACAGAAAATAAAGTTGTCGAACTATTAAATACTCTAATAATAATTGTTTGTTAGTCTTCCGAACGACTCACTAATTTGTTTTGGTGCCGAAACCCTTTTCTTGAAGGAATTTCAACCCTTCATCTCACAATAGTATGGTTTCACACATTTGATTTTGTTTACAAAATTGCGTATAATATAGTCCCTAATTTTCGCATTGAATAAAAAAAAAGATTTTGTCTTGTCATAATTAACAATGCATTGACAATCAAATCAATATAAAGAGAACCGCATACCCTTATGCATGTAAAAATGAATATCTGCTACTTTTTTTATTCACAAACGCAACACAACAAACTTTAGAAGAAGAATGGTAATTTGAGTAAAAGAGGGAGAGATGGAGAGACAGAGTATATAAAAAGGAAGAAAAGGGGTGTTTTCTTTCTGACATGCTTGCTTACTTTTATCTTCTTCTTTGAAGTCTTTGGAGGTAGGTTGTTCCCAAGTTGAAAAGAATGAGGAAACACAAGGAAAGGTTTCACGGTTAACTTGTCACACAACGTCATTTTCAATAAATAAATGCTTTGCATTGCAAGCTTATTTTCCTTTAGTGGGTTGTTAGTTGTTATGTGTGCATACACACCCTACACTTCCACCACCAACACCACTATATATCCATTCATCATCATAAAAAAAACTAGAATATTTTTATTCAATGTGACATAGTAGACAACCAGGCACATGTTATATCTTCCACTAATCAAATATGATGAACGGATGCAACCATAACAAGCGTCGTCGTCGTTGTCGTCATCGTCATCAACATCATGCAGTCATCATGATAATCATTGAATAATGGTGTTCATTTAACAAAAAATAAAATATAGTAGAGGGTGAGGTTGTGGAGGCAGTGGCAATATAGTAGACCTGTTTATTATGTTGATATTACTTTATTCATCGCGGTTTTTGTTGGTGATTTGATTGTCGTATTTTGGCTGCACCACCACCACTGCCGCACCATAAAATTCTCTATTTACTTGATGAGGAGAGATATATACAACCAGTGAGATAGAGAGAGAGAGCACAAAATAGTTTACCTTTTATATAAAAAAATTATGTACACACTGACACTTTGTGTAGGTTTACCACACAGTATATTCCCTTTCTCTCTCTCTGGAATATGGTGATGTAGGATGAATCCCTTGCTTATTAACATATTCATTTTGCGTGTGACAAAAGGACCAGGCGACATCATTGTTATTTCATTGCGTCACAATCAGCTTCATCATCAGTATAGTGTTGTAGCAGTAGCAGCAGCAGTAACACAATAATAATATATACATAAGTTAGCAGCAGCATTAATAAAATAACATTGAAATTTTGTATAATGTGAAGTGTAAAAAAAGAGAGAATTGAAAGCAAAGTCTTCTTGAAACGTTCTACTACACTCCCATAATATATGGTATGTATATTGTCCTTATTTGCCTTTGAAAATGTTCTGGTTTTGGGTCTGGTCTTCTGCTGTACAACTGATGATGATGATGCTTAAGCAAAGCTTTGGCTCTTTCATCTTTTTTATTTTGTTTCCCTATTCCTTTTACTTCATGTTAATGTTATTATTTCCCATGTTTTCATGCTCTCCTTGCATCTCTCTCTCTCTCTCTCATTCTTCCTTTTATATAATAATAATACATGCTCCTTGCCTTGTCAAAAGAGACAGATCGGATTCAAGTTAATGTCACTGATATTATTTCTCTGTGTGTTGTGTACATGCACTACTGCTACTCCAAAAGCACTGGAAATAACTATTCGTTTGCTTTTCAAAAACCACAATGAAAGAGGACAAATATATTTCAGATAAAAGGTTGATGGGAAACTACTGCAGCGGTCCTGGTCTCTCTTGGTCTTTCTTCCATGGAATCATGGAATTACGTAATAGTAGAGAAAGATAGCAAAGAACAACAATAAGAAACACGGCATGTTACATAAACACACACGAGACATTGAATACTACTACATTGCAGCTTTATATTATTATTTATTTATTTATCTTGCCCGGCCTTGTGTGAGAGTTTTGACATGATGATGGGAACACGTAAGATGAATAACATTCATTTCACTGATGATGAAGATGACATGACGTTCTGTTGCTGCTGCTGCTGCAGTGGCTTTGATGGACTATCTCTTCCGGCATCTCATGTCTTTATCGCAATATGTAACGAAATTCAATAACAGTCAACTCTCTCTCTCTTTCTAATGCTGCTCTGGAGAAAGCGTTTGGACAATGAGCGTTTCTAATTTTCCAGCACAATGAATCATACAACGTCCATGTATTATATAACTTTGTTATACATAATTCAGCAGGAAATGCTTCAAGGTCCCAGGTTTAATTGAATAGAAAACATGTTATAAAAATGTGCATGTGTACACATATACATATTTGATATGACAAGGGCAAAGAACACCAAATATATACTTGAAATAGTTGGAATGCTAATAATGATGTGTATTCCACAGCCATCCAATTCCATTCCATAACAAGCCATGTATACCACGTTACATTTTATATTATCCTTTTGATCAAATCATACAAATTTTTATTTTACTTTACTAAAAACAATTAATTGTAATCTTCTACCTTTTTTAATGAAAATTGGACACAAGGTAAAAATATCATGCGAAAAAAAAAGAGATTTGGAGATGAATTACTGTTTGTGATGGGATGGATATAATAATAATGCCCCCGTTCCCCACTGAGGGTATATATAACAGCATCAGGGCAAGTTGTTATTAAATCCACACACACACACACATACCTAAACACATACAGAAGTGTACTCACTTCTCTTTTGCGGTATCACTTGGAGTTGTGGAAACAACATAATTTTCTCTCCAAGGTATAAAAAACAACAACGCTTTCATTCTTTTTTTTATCTAGGCCATGTTGCAAGTAGGTATGGGTTATGTATTATATGTACCAATATGTAGGTATGCATTCACAAAGACACACAAACTAGCAACACAACACAAGTTCATAATATATTGCACACGTTTTCATTCATCATTTGATATACCTATAAAACGTCAACGTGTGACGCTCTTACTTAAGCTTCCTTTTTTTTTGCGGGGAAAACACATGATGATAATATTATTGTTTTTGTTTACTTTTCTCGTGGTGATGATGGTGACGGTGGTTATGATGGTGTGTGTGGCAGTTTTAAGCTGTTTTTGTTCCCGAACACATTTAATACACGGCGGTGTAACAGAATGGTTGAATGGTACGTAAAAGAGAAATGCTTTTACTTTTGTTGTTGTTGTTCTTCTTCTTGTTATACTTCCCTACTACTAGACTACTACTGGTAGCATTTCCCAAAATGAAAAGAAACAATAGTGGGACGGAAAATAATATATATATAAAGCATGTGTGTGTGTGTGAAGTTAAAACAGGAAGAAAATATGTATATACATATGTCTAGCTAAGTGAATAGGATCGAAATCAGTAACAATAGTATATTATGGTATCGCGTCAGCAGAGAGAAAAGCAATTGGGTTGTCACCTCAAAAACTAATAAATTCTGGTTACACAACGATGACAGGAGGAGAAAAAGAGAAGTTTACTTACGATGGTAGTATGATGGCGGTATGGTAGTGTGATGGTGGTGGTGGCACTGGCACCAATCTTTCCTTCCCTTGACGCACAGCAACCTCGCGTTTCACTACTGCACTTTATACAGTGACTATATTTTAGTGACTCGTGATGATAATGATGATGATGATGATGATGAATGCTTGTCTATCATGTGGCAATAGTTAGTTGTGGTGGCATACTACTTTAATAATACGACGGGAATTTATATACTTTTTTTTGCAAAGATGAGGGTGTGTGTGAGAGAGAGAGAGAGGGGGGAGTGTAGTTATTATTGTTTCTTTGTCAAATACGTCGGTAGTAAGTAGGTACTTAGCAGTACTGCTGGGATCTCTACCATGTAACAAAAGTAAAACATAATGCGATATAAAATAATAATAATATGCCAAAATTATGTGCATTCCTTTCCTAGTATATGGCGGTGGCGGTGATGTTCGGTAATGAACACACACACATTTTTTCAATAGCACCCAAGTAATATTCATGTTTGAGTGAAAGAATGAAAACGTTTTATTTTTTCTTTGTTTGCCCCGCTTAAGTGCTATTTAGTATACGTACCTACAATATATAGAAAGTGTGCTTTGCCACAAATAGAGGTTTACATATGAATGCTCTTGTTATTCTCTACAAATCCGCTGTAGCAAGTATAGCAAAGCAAAGTAAGAAAGCGGAGAAAACAAATGAAACCTTGTAGTAGAACACAAGCTAGTAGTAGTAGATGGGTAGGTACTATTGTTGACGATACGATGATGATAATGATGTGTATACAAAAACGTGTAGCGATGATGTACCCGTACACTGTTGTAGTAGCAGTAGTAGTAGTCCTATATATTATTATGATGGTTTGTTTACGTAGCCAAAATTGGAGGGCATTGTACGAAAAATATTGTGTGTGTACGTATTAAACATGCATGGTTTTTTGTGGATTTTCTCTCATTTTGATGATTGTATTAGTACCCATGTGGAAAATTGTAGTGTCATCATCAAACAAGGTATATAGTATGCATAATATAGAGACTAGGTATGTATCGTGATGATTTTTGTATAAAAACGCATCAAGGAATGAAAAACCAGCATGCTTTTCTCTATAAAATATGTACACAATCCAAAAAAAAAGAAAAATTCTAATCAGAATCTATTCAACAAGGAGCATCATCCACTAAAAGCGTGTTTTTCATAGTATGTTGCATGAAAGCAATGATAATAGGAATATGAAAATGCAAGCATAGCTATAAGAGGTATAATATTATTATTATTATTATTGCAATATGGTTTATTATTTGAATTGAACTGCACACGCAGCACAAATAACACAACACACAGTAGTACAAGTACAAATAATACTACAACAAAATAGCATTCCACACACACACACTCCACTCCTCCTCGTGTGCTATACTGCTGATGAGAAAAATAGATAGAATAGAACGATGTGAGCTTCCCTGTTCTCTTTGCCGTTTTATTTGTGCTGTTGTGTGTGCTCTCTTGGTATAAAATTATTAATAATAGAAGAGGAGCAGGCAAATGGTAGAAATTGCTATATTTTATGGCTCATTGACTTTCATATTCTGGCAGATTTCACGGGTGAAAGCGTACCCAGAGAGAGATAGAAAGAAAGAATGAAGAGAGAGAGAGGGAAACAACATTTCACTACACACAACAAATAGATAAGTGTGTAGTATGATGTTTTGTTAGTGCTGCTGCTGCTGCTACTGATGATCATGATGATGATGAGGATGAGGAGGAAATGAGGATATGCAATGCACACATACACTTAAACAATCTATAAGGAAAGGAGAATATAAGTATAAAAGAAAAAGCAGGAAAAGGCCCACATACACATGCAACCAGCTCTAGAAAAGCAAGGAAAATGAGTTTGAAGGACTCATTGCGTTCATCATTGTGAAGATCGTGATCATCATCATCATCATTTGTGTGTGTTTTCCTCTAGCAATCTTACCCAGAAATCTTTTTGAACCTTATGTAATATAATATTATTATATGCTTTTAAAAAAGTGAGTCACGGAATAGGAAGATAATAGAAACTAAGAGTCAACACTCTTTACATTGTCATCATCATCATCGTACTTTGCTCTATATTATATACCTATATGCATATGCATCCAGTCAACTGATTGCGATCAGACTTTATTTTTCTTTACAAAGTTATCTTTTAGCTTGACTATCCGCTCACGTTCGTTTTTATACTTTTTCATTGTCAGTCTTTCTTTTTTTCATCAATCACACTTTTCAACTTTTTAATAGTTTTAAATATTTTGGTCCTTGATTTTTTTTCATAAGTTTGATATACTTACTGGAGCCCCTCTCTCTCTACACTATACCGCATATCATATATGCGTAATATGCTGATGTCAAGTCGGCATCATCACACCAGCAAACTCAGAATCTTGATAATAATGGTGGTACAGCATAAAAAACACGTATTTTCTCTGATAGACCAAAAGAGTGAGTAGATAAGGAAGAGAAAGATGCGGAGAAAGAAAACTTTTTTTTTCATTGTCATTTTTTTGTTCATCTGTGTACGCTTTGTGGGCTTTTCTCATCTGTATGTTTAAATTGTATACGTACATACATACTTCTACAACTACTCTTGTTGTTGTCGTTGGGGCGGCAAAGTAATCAAAGTTATATAGGTACCCATGAATTCCAAGTCCATATTATTATTACTCAACCTTGCTTACTTGCTACAAAATTGGCCAACATGTTCCTCCATTACTACTCCAAGTAATGTATATAGAAATATTTCTTTTTTATCTATTTACATACATATACTTAGCTATATAATCCTTACGTGACATTCAACAAGGCAGGAAAAAAATTTGGCTTTCCAGAAATTTTTTTGGAATTAATTTACTGCACAGATTACCTTTCTTTTTTCTTCTTGAAAAACTTTCATTTAGTTACTTTACGAAGTTCATTTTTCTTTGCAGAGCCCTTAATACAGTCTCCTCTCCCGAGTGGATTTGTTCAGTGGTGCTACTTTGTCGCTGTCGTCATATCTTTATAGTTTCGCATATTTTTTTTTGCTGGAGAAAAAAGCAGAGCGAAAATTGTATGCAAGCATATCCATACACTACCTTCACTTTTACTTTAGCATATATAGCAGCTTGCGCAGATTGAAAGCGATTTAAGAAGCGACGAGAAGACGGAAATTGGGTTCTTTGTAGGGACAACTTTTTTTCACTATAACCGTCTTGTATCCAAACAGAAGCAGAAAAAGAGGAAAACTTTTAAGAATTTTTTTAGCCAAGTTTTTTTCCTTCTTTTTTTTGTTACAAGAAAAAAAATTCTTTAGGAGCTTTCATTTCACCTGAATTGAAGTACTCATCGTTTTAAGAAACATACATTGGTATGGTTATCGCAATCTTTGCTTAGGAATGTGGCTTCTATCTACTCCAAATGAAAAAAAATCTGCTTTACCACCCGCGTCACTCCTTTAAACCTGCGCATATCATTCATCCCCGCTTTTTTCTCGTCATGAAGCACAAAAAAAGTCAACAGAAAGGCCAAGTCTCAAGCCACTTTGTGTTACAGCAATTTGAGCTACTAACTCATCTAAACTCCTTAAAAGCCAAGTGGGGTACTTCGTACTTCTCTTTTCTTTTTTTCTTTCTCTTTCTCTCTCTCTCCAATCCAAAACCCGTCTCTTCCAACTCATACAGTTGTACAGTAACAAAAACTTATAAAGAAAAAAAAGGGACTCAAAATTAACTCCAGTTAAGTTTAAGTAACAAGCAGCAAAAGAGACGCAGCAGGACAAGGAAAAATTGTGGTTGGTACTTGAAAAAAGTGGCAAAAGTTTATAAGAAAAATTGGCTGTTGTTACTTTTTTTGTATTACATTGCGTGTGTATAATATGTGTGTGTGGCGGTATGATAAACTATGAGCTTTTGTAGCTTAAAAATATAAATGAAAGTCGCCATCTGATATCCGATCCTCTCTCTGTCTTCTTGTTATTATTAAAACAGAAATACTACACAGCGAGAGTTGAGCATAAGAAGCAGTCCGTTTTCCGTGTATACACTACTATAATGGTTAGTCGAACAGCGGAAAAAAATGTTTTCTCTTCTTCTTTTTTCTTCTTTAGAACGCGAGCAAAGTAGTCCGCAGGATTATGGCAAAGATGTGTATGTACCTAAACTACATATCAAAAAAAGTGAAAGACTCGTGTGTTGTATGCTGCTGTGTGTGTGTGCTCACTCACACAGTGTGATCTATAGCACACGGCGTACTTAATAATATTTTGTAAGTCAAGTCACTCTAGTAGGTACAAAGAAAAGGATCTTTGTTACAAAAAAAAGAATAAAAGGGAGAAAGTTGACATCGCAAAGCGACAGCAGCAGCAGGTTCAAAGGAATAACACAACTTCTGTGGGCATGTGTGTTTGGTATTAGGAATAAAAGCGTTTTTTGCGTATATAATATTATGTGAAATCTCTCAAGTTACACAACGCATATATATATGTAGGTAATATATATATGTACATATTTCGGCATGCATGCTCATGTCCTTTTACATAATGTCGTCCTTCATGTTTACTTGCATTTACTTCACATTCTTCTATGTCTGGAATGTAATAAGACTGACGTTTCTACGCAGATACAATTGTTGTACGTGGAACTCATGAAAAAAAAATTTCAAAGAGCTCACATACATTTTTCCATGTAGGATTTTCATTACTTACTAGATACATAGGAACAGGTTTTCCTTTTGAATTCAAAAAGTCTTGTCTACATGTAAATCTAAATCCAAGTCAAAAGTGATCTGCTATGCTCGCTCCCACTACTCCTTCACAGATTGTTTTATAAGGCTGGCTATATATTATTATTACTACTAAAGTATACTAGGTACATATACTAATAACAACATGTTTGATGAGAGTTTCCGGTACGTTTTTTACATGTTGCAACATCAGAAGACATCCACATTACATAAATGATGCTTGTTGATCTGCAGGTGACAAAGAGAAAGAAAAAAAGTTCTTTTCAGGAACAAAGAATACATTTTTAAAATTTATACACTGGAACTCAACCTGAGAGTTTGCGCCTACAAAAATCAAAAATTGTGGTGGAATATGAACACAGCATATATTAAACATTCTAATTAAGATATGTATACGCATCCGGAACCACATAATATTGTTATTGTGTAATTAACACTCTAAATGAAATTTTTTTATTATCACATGACCCGAAAATTTCTACAATTACTTTTGATCATTATCTTATATTTGCAACTGATTTAAAGCATGGCATATTGTTTATATTGACGTGGAACATATACTTTTTAAAGAACAAGACATGAGCACTGCAGGACAAACATATAGATTACACATGCAACTTGTTTTCTTTCACGCAGTTTGTTACGCAGTTTCCTTCAATAATATCATGATTCATGAAAGACTTTTACTAAAAGAAAGAAACCCAAAAATATTCTTGATTTTTTTACTTTACTTGATTTGATACAAAAAAAAACTACTCCTTTGCTTCACCAAACCAGATGAATCTCTAAACATTCTAGAAGGTATATAGTAGCAAAAGTAAACATTCAAAAGAAGAAGAGAAAATTCATTTCTTTTTGGATTCATTCAATCTCTTTTTTTCTGCTTCACTTGTGCGTATGCTACATATCTGTACACTGCCGCATCTCCTCCTCATTTTCATATACAAACTTTCTTCTTCCTCTTTTTTTTGCGTTGAAAGATGAGATTAGAGAAAGGCTCGAATTTTTTTTTCTTCTATAGTCGGATATCACATGATGATGATGATGATGATGCCTATTCAAGCCTGAGAAAATGGCTACTGTAGTTACTGAAAACGTAGTTACTCAGCTACACAACTTTCAACATATCCTCACGTTAGAAACTCCTCAAATTATCTTGTGTGCATGCATTATGTATTATGTATGTATAATAAAAGTGAACGATCCCTACACATGCATACATGCATAATACGTACCTTATGCACTATACGTTTTTTCATCTTATTTCACCTTCACTCTTTTTTCCTCTCAAAAATATCATAAATTATAAAGCGCACACCGAAAATGATGAAAGTTATATACATACCATGTATAATACATTGGTAAATGTAAATTTTTTGTTCTTAGACGCAGCAGAGGATATGTAAAAAAAAGAGAAAGCGTTAAAAATGCGCCTGTTATTTGATATGAATATTATGCATGTACATAAATATTATGCATATTAGCCATATTCTTCTTACCCTCTCCATAAAAAAATGATTGTGATTCTCTCTGTGATTGAGCCTCAGAGACTCTCTCATCTCTCTCTGTAGTCGACTCATCATCTTCTAGAAACATCGTCCCTACTACTACTACTACTTTTGCTGTTGCTTAGACTACACTTGTGTATTTTTTCTCATGATAACAATAACATCATCTTGCACAAAACTAATACTTTATGTTTGTATGTTTTATAATAATAAAAAAAGAAGAGAGAATCCTTCTTGGTAAAGAAAAAAATGTTCGCCTACTTACACACGCATCCCAATGTAGGCACACACATCACTTCACTGATTTAACAAAAAGAAAGAGAAAAAAACGGGGGATAAAAATTACGTTTATAATGATTCACTTGGGTTCACTCAAGCTCTTCTGTACTCGTACTCTACTTATCATATCATCACATCGCACACACACACAGAGAGCAGCAGTAGCAGCAGCAGCAACATTGTTGTAAGCAACTTAGTATATACTCAGTAGCCGCCGGTTTTTTAATACAATATTCAACAAGAAAAAAAAATCTAAAGAGAAATGGAGAATGAGAGCAATGTGCTGTTTTTTTGTTGTATGTACATAACTTGCATATGAAAATTGCTCTTATTATTATTATTATTATTGTATGATGATATGGCGTGGCATCTTTTTTTCCTCATGCGTTCATTCATTCCCTTCAACTTGGAAACGTAGTCGTCATATTATCAACGCAGTTCTGCTGATGCTTTTCATGAAAATCTCTGAAAGCATTATGATAAGAAACTATAGTGTAATATAGGTATATATGTATATATGTGTACTTGATGGAGTAGTTGAGGAGTAAGCGGAGGGGCCACGAAAAAATTTCCCTATATTTCCCCTGGGATCCTTTCCCTGAATTGCAGAGGCTATAGGCTATATATACATAACATGTGTGTACGTACTCTCTTTGTACTACAATGAATGCGCTCTGTACCATCATCATTATCATCACACCACTGCTGCATTACATATCAAGTTTAGAGGCCTTAGCCTTAGCATTTACTTTTTTATCCTTTTACTCTCTCTATTGGATACAGAAAGGAGAGGCACTGCAGTTTTTGCAGGGGCGATGCGATTATGATATATTCACCAGAGAGAGATCCAATTCAACTTGCATATTATGCTATCAGCATATCAGCAGCAGCACCACCACCACAGGAGGAAGAGGAATAAAAGGAGATAGTCATTCATGATCATCATCTTCATCCTTCTCATCCTCCTCGTCATGATCAACATGATCATCATCATCATCATCACCCGCCTGAGCTTTTACCCTCATTTTTATTCCCGAGAAAAAAATTAAACCGGGACCACAGCAGCAGCAGTAGCAAAACTGATGATGAGGATGTAGAAAGAGAGAGAGAGATGCATATTGTCTTGTGTGAATTCAGCTCACAGGAATATAATTTTGAGGCGCACTGGAATGGTAATAAACTGGATTAAACAAGAACTGTAGTGGTGGTAGTAGTTCGTTACTCTATTCCCTACATTCCTCCAGGAGGAAAATGAAACATTACTCCATTGTTTCTTCCAGAGTTGTTCCCTTTTGCATTCGCACTGGTGGTAGTGTATTCCAAATCTGGTAGGGTATAGACGGTAGACTGAAGTGTGTAAAGAGCACACACACACAGGACCCTTTTGGATTATGAATGCTGCCACTACTTGGNTTCGCACTGGTGGTAGTGTAATCCAAATCTGGTAGGGTATAGACGGTAGACTGAAGTGTGTAAAGAGCACACACACACAGGACCCTTTTGGAATATGAATGCTGCCACTACTTGGTATACCTACATACATTGTTTCTCTATATTTTTGCGTAATAATAAGAGTAACAACGACACTCATTTATGCTCTACTACTCCCTGAGTATGTGCACCTCACGTTGCAAGTTTATATTGGATTGAAACAAGATTTTTTATACAAATATAGTTAACATGCATTTTTTTTCTAGGGTAGTAGCAATCTATGCATGTATTGTGTTTATAAAACTGTAATGTTTGGTTGGCCTAACCAAACAAGCACAGGGCTGGGATCGTAAATTTTTGGTACATTTGCATATGAATTTTTTGTCTTCCAATACTATACTGTCTGCTTAATCCACTTGCTCCTTTTTTTTTAACACAATACAATTTTTTGTGTTTACTTTTATTCTTTTTTTTCTCTGCTTAAAAAAAAGCTTTTGCTCTACTGCTCTGATAAAAAGTACAAAAGGAAAAAAACCAAGCCCTTATTCACAGTCTGTGTACTTCTTTTTTTGAAAATAAGGAGACATCGCCAGACGAGACCAAACCACCATTTTATACAACCAAGATTAAGCACGTATGCAATTTTTCCCACGGAAAAATACACACAAATGAATGATTACTTTCTCTTTTACTTTTTATCAAGCAAAAGCATAGGAAGAGTTACTAGAATATTGTGCCTAAAAATGCAGTTTGAATTGCAAAGTAAGTACGAGACAAACTCAAACACAAAGATATATAAAAGTATTTGTAGCTCAACTGTTAAAAACTAGGCGGGTAAAAATATACATATTATCAATTCTGTTCAAATACCTACTCTACTCTTTAAAAAAAATTGTCATTGTACTGTACACAGTACGCCATTTTCCTTTGCACTGTATTTAAATTATAAAAAAAACTCTTGTTTTTTGGTCAGGAAACAGAGAGAGAGAGAGAGAGAGAGAGAAAAGTGGGTACTCGATAATATTTCATACAAGTACATGTACATGTCATGTGGTGTTTTTTTGGATGGTGGTAATAGTGGTAAACTGTAAACATGTGTATGTAATGAAGTTGTGGCTGTGGATGGGACAATACTGTGGCTTGTTACTCATACACTACAAAGGTTCATTAGCCACAGAAGAGCAATTGATTGGATACAAAAAAAATAGAAAGAGTAGAAGTAGTAGTTGTGGTGATGGTGCTACTTGTTTCATATTCTTTCAACCGTGTACATTGAAAAACACTCTAATTTCGCCACTACTACAACATGCCTCCGTACCTACTCCTTGTTAACTAAAGTACCACTACAACTTTAAAATAGGTATCCATAATCCATACATATATACTAAATACTGCATATGCACATGCTGGCTACTTTTTAAAATAATAATCATGTTTTTTTGTTGTTGTTGGACCTGAGCAAATAACATGTGTACCTAAATTGTTTTTTTTTCTTCAACAGAGCTATATTATGTACATAGGTACGTATACACATGTGCCGCATGTAATAATTGCCACTATAATTCATTTGCAAAATCAAAATATATACATGCTGCGTTGTTGTTGTGTTGGTACATGAAAAAGCTGCTTTTTAATACTTTAAGGGCATATTTTATTCATTGTATGAAAAAGTAGGTGGGTATACATCAGGCCGACACCGTGGCGACGACGGGGATTTTTTAATCATAATATGAGACATATCAATATAATATATGCACATATATCAGCAGCTCTCTCTCTGATTCTCATTATTATACTACTGCGCTTTATATTTCGCAATTTCTATACTCGTATACTAACATACTTAGTGAGAAAACCATGTCATCCAATTTTTTTTTCTACGCAGTTTCAATTTCAGTTCTAGAAACGAAAGAAGCTCGTAAATATTTCATTAATTCCATGAAATCTTCATTCCCTACTCTGAACATTGACTTTCTTTCTATTTTTCTTCTCTTTCTCTTCACACACACACACACACACATACGTACATATATAAGCAGTGAATTGTAGCAGTGCTCATGCTAAAACAACAATATACTGTGGTGCTATGCGATGTTCTTTTTTATCAGTTTTTCATGTACTTGATATCGTGTGTTATTTTTTTTGGAAAACAAGGACACAAAAAAATGCATGAATTTTGCAAAAGGATCGATTATTTTTTGACCTGACTAAATAAACGTCAGCAGTCCTGTAGGGATCCACACAGTTATTAAACGTACAAAGTCTTATATCCCGTGATAAACATTTTCAAAGTGTTCGGCTATACACACACCGTGGAACACATACTTAAATGTGCATTTTGAATTGCCATCATATCCTCAAAGCTTTTCATTTCCCCCCATAGTACAAAAAAAGAGTACCTTGCAAATATGTTTATGCAAAATGTATACAATATACCTAGGTATTATTTTGCTAGCTTGATATTTTCTATAAGAAAAAAAAGTTCATTGTGAAAATCTGCTTGCACTGCACCATCATTATTTTCCCCTCTCCTACCTGCTTCTTTTAAATAAGTAAACTAAGCAACAAAAAAACTATCAGTATTGCCGTGAGCTATCTACACTTTTGCTGCTGCTCCTGCTGCACAACAACATCCGTGGTAGTGGTAGTGATAAAAAAGGAACCAACAAATTACAATGCATCTTGAGAGTAGTACAGAGATTCCAGTTTTATCTCGAGAGAGAAAAGACGAGGAGCGCGTCCATGTACTTATTTTACACTATACTCCTCCTCATTTTGCCACAAGCACTATTTTCTACTCAATACTCAACTCTTAAAAAAGAGCATTGTTTTTTTTTTAGTTTTTGACCTCAATCGAACTGGTGAAAAAAAAACTCTTGCTAGTAAATAAAAAATAAATCATTGAAGAAAAAAGGACAAAAAGTAATGCGAAAAATAAACTAGACTACTCTTACTTTATTTTCGTTAACAACGTCAACAACTTTCTCAACACTTTTTTTTCTTTTCATTCTTTTTTTTATTATTATTGCAGTTGTTGGTCTTCTGTGTTTTAAGAGGGGGAAAAGAAGAAAAGTACAACGTTGCGTTTTGTGGGATAATACATATATATGGAATGTGTTGTTGACCTTGAGCTGAGGTCAGGATTTTATTCTGAGAATATTTTGCAAAAAAAAGTAATGTTTTTTTCGGGTAAATCATGCCAGTCATTTGTGAGGATATAAATGCAAGGGCAAATAATATGGGGTTGTTGTTGGTTATGGTATTAAGTAGAAATGTAGGTATACTATTATGTCTGGTTTCATATTATTATTGACTGCTGCGACTCCATGCAAAAAAGTGTTCAATATTTTATAATACGAAACGTCATGCAGAAAAGCTTGGAAAAAGCCAATAATATTGCTGATATATAGGTACACATGCATAACATGGCGATTTGGAATTCCGACTCCCCAACGTCATATTATAGTACAAGCATTCTTGTGAAGCTCACAGAATCCAACCCGATATACATAATATATGTAGAGAGGAAAAAAATGACTGAAATAAGCCACTAAAGAAATCAAAAAATGCCATGCTGTATACCTACAAAATATGTAGTTTAATATGCGTCTCTGTCTGAGTTGAGTGTATTTTCCGTTGCATTTTCCTTTGACTGAAAATAAAAGCGTTTAAATGTAATGCACGAAAGGGAAAATAAGGTCATATTCGAATGCTTATTGTGTACAAGTTTGTGTAGCAGTTTGTATTTTGACCATAATATACTTTTGTATACGCATTCCAAACACATATTGAGAGTTAAGTTGATTAGGTTAAAAGGGAAAATGGGAAAGTATAGCGTAAAATTATTAGAATGGTGTTGGGTTAGAGGACAAAAAGTAAATTCACAGTCAAACTGGAAATAAACTATGACAGGCTTTTATCTCACATGCTCAAAATATTGAACACATGCATACACCCATACATATAGTACCTGCACACTTGTATATTGTGATTGTGACATATATACCTACTTGGTATATTATAAAAAATATTTAGAAAAAAAGGGAACTTGAGTGGATATTACTATTATTATTAAGTATGTTATTATTATGATTACTTATGTAAGAATGCACGCATTTGCTATACTTAACTCGCCACACTCATACTGACATTGTCACAAAATACATAATCTTGGACAGTGTGCTTTCACAAAAGCTAAAACAAACAGACATATAAAAAACATATATTATTACAATGGGAAAACTTCTTATGTTTACTATGATTGCGAGGGAAAAAAATAAGAAAAAATGAAACCCAATTTGGCATGCTACGGTTTATTTTCTCACTTGTTTTCTTGTCCATCGCTGCGGTTATTTTTTTTCATGACTCTTTTCTTTCTCTCTGTATATTTATGTTTCCTGCACTTGATGATTTCATATACCACAAGAAAATGTCCGTATTATTTTTTGTCGTCCCTGACGCTACATATTTTCCTTTCGTCGACCGGGTATAAAACAAAAGTGAGGTTAAAGGGACATCACCTTACTTCCTCAAATCAAATTATTAGGTTTGTTTTATATGCATGAACTGAGAACAAAAAATAAGTATATATGTTTTTCCGCGTTTTTTTTTGTTTGTATGATGCGGATATTCTTGGACGTATTCAGTCATTCATGCAATTTATTATTTTGAATCTATACTTATGTGTATGTATTCTGTGGAGGTATACATGACTGCATTTATATACAGCTCCCGTCAGCACCGCGCAGTCCTTTAAAAAAAATTGGTTTGCTTTCTCTTCTCTGCATTTTCATCCAAGCAAAACGTCAATATCTGGGGAATATGAGAACAAAAAATAAGTATATATGTTTTTCCGCGTTTTTTTTTGTTTGTATGATGCGGATATTCTTGGACGTATTCAGTCATTCATGCAATTTATTATTTTGGATCTATACTTATGTGAATGTATTCTGTGGAGTTATACATGACTGCATTTATATACAGCTCCCGTCAGCACAGCGCAGTCCTTTAAAAAAAATTGGTTTGCTTTCTCTTCTCTGCATTTTCATCCAAGCAAAACGTCAATATCTGGGGAATATGGCAAAGCAAAAAAAAAGAATAAGAAAGTCCTCTTATTTTTTTTTGTTTTCTGCCATTTTCACAATACATTGGTATGTATACACAAGATAATAAGTATAAATAATATACTTTTACTTTTTTTATTATGGGAGGAAAATGTATGATACAATACGTATCTATATGTGTACCCATGTATGTATACTCGATATTTTTTTTCTTTGGGATGAAGTATGAAGGCGAGAAGTCAAGACGTGTTTGATTTTTCTTCCCACATTTCACAATCCTTCATACTTTATTCCACCTAGATCACTACACACACGTAAGAGTACCTATCTCTCGTTTTTGTTCTCTTTTTGTTTTGTCATTCTTCGTCGTCGTCGACGATGTCGGAGAAAGAGGAAACCTTCCAGTAATCCAGGCAATCTTCCACTTTTCTTCATTCCACTACGTTGACGGGATAATATCTATCTTTTTTTGTGTGCGGTTTACTCGGTATATATGTATATATAGTTTTTACCCTGCTATCATCAAACTATGTATATAATTTACTGTGTTTACACACACACTCACACAAACTAGTAGTATATAAATATAATCAGAACGAGTTACTTTTATTTTTTCAGACGAGAGAGTAAATTCGGTTTGACATTTGATTTTTTTTTCCCTTCCTCTATTTTTATGGCCTTGCAAACTGCTTCCAGTAATTCTTTCAACATCTCATAGGAATTACATTTATATTACAACAACGAAAGAGAGAGCGAGAGAGAGATGATACAAAAAAGTCAGCATGTCGTACTCTATGAGAATGAATGAATGAAAGAATTTTGCTGCTTGTATGAGTTCATACGTAGGTACGTATTATATATGTAGCTTGAGCTAAGCCACAGATAATACAAGTCAAGTGAGAGTGAGAGAGACAAAAAAAATGGTCTTTTCTCCACTCAAAAAAAATATGTATGAGTTCATACGTAGGTACGTATTATATATGTAGCTTGAGCTAAGCCACAGATAATACAAGTCAAGTGAGAGTGAGAGAGACAAAAAAAATGGTCTTTTCTCCACTCAAAAAAAAATCTGGAGAAAAAAATCATACAAAACAAGATAGAATAAATGAAACTAGTTGTGTTTTGCGCGCTTTCTTCTGCATTGGAATCATGCATACATGACTTTTTTTTCTATTTCTTTCTGGATCACGACGTCGATGGTGATGATCGTGACGTGATGATGATGATGATGATCAAGCCTGCATGAAGTCTTCTACTCACTCAAGTCACTCGTCTATACTTACAACTACACACAGTATTCTTATTACTTCAAAAAAACAAAGTCAGTCTACCATCATCACATATTTTTTTGCTCTGTGCATGACTACCTGCTGCTGCTGCTGCTTCTGCAGTATGTGTAGTATGCATATATCCACATGTTTTTTTCTACTTGTACCACCATTTCTCCTCCCACTTCTCTTATCATATAACTTTTTGGCATAAAAGAAAAAAACAAGAGTTAGCACAGCAGTAGTAGTAGCAGCACCAGCAGCTATAGCTACCCACTCTGCAGGGGAGGAGGAAGTAGTGTTCCCTTTTCCCCCTTTTGGCTTCTGCACCCAAACTCATCATGATCACCATCATCCTCATCATCCCAGTTGTCATAACTTGAAGTGAGTTTTCTTTTTTTCTCTTCTTAAGACCTTGTAACATTATGACTGACTGAGTTTTGTATATTTTTCATCTTAAATTCTTCTACTATATATCATCAGGAAAAAAAGGATGATTTGTTTTTTTCATGCATTTCCTCTCCTTTTTTTAGTGGCACACACACCACTTCCACTTTAGTATTTAGTGTCAATGTTTTTTTTCTGTCTCTTCAAAAAAGCTCTCTCCAGAAAAAAAGTACCTTTAAAAAAAGTGTTTTGCGTATTACTCTACTACTGCTACCAGCTTTGTGCTTGCTGACTTATATTAAGTCTGCGCATATACACACATACGAACAGCGACATTTAGTGACACAGCATCATCAGTTGAATGACTTCTATGATGATATGTTTTCCTCTCTCTTTCTTTACGACTCTCTTACTGTCTTTATCCTTTTTACTCGTGACTTCATAAGTCAAAAAAAGCACACAAAGAGAGAGAGAGACAGAGAGAAGAAGGGGTACTGCTATCCTGAATACTGACGGTGTGTTGGTACTTACGAGCATTCCATGCTACTCACATACTTTTGCCATACAAACGACAACAAATTATATTTTATGTACTTCAGTACTACTACTCTTTTTCTCCAAGAAACTGACTACTACTACAACTAATACACCCTGAACTACTTTTTTTTAATGCTGCCGCTTTGACTTTCAGAAGAGAAGTCAAAGAGCTAAGTTTATATATTTTTTATTGAATATGTTTTCCGTGTGTGTAGGTATGTGTGTTATTTTTATGAAACATCCTGACTCTCTAACTTGAACAGATTTTTTTTCTCTCGCTTCTTCTTACCTCTCTGCTCACATTTTACTTTTTTTCTCTTACATATAGTCTAAAATGGAATGATATTAATGTGTCTTCATTACACGCTATATAAAATATAAAAATGCTTTCCAACTGCAAAAAAAAAAGAAAAAAAAGTAATAATAATGTGATTTGAAGAAGCAGGGTTGAAACATTTGCAGCTGAAATAATGCTTCCAAAAAATAGTGGCACAAAAGTAGGATGAGTTTGTTGCAACGTGTTGGCTGTGCTCTTCGTCTTTATGCTATTTATACATACATGCACACGTATACATGTATGCTATCCTGCAAACAGTTTTGGAAGACTCGAGGTTCATAAATATCGTAATCATAATGCGAGGCTTTTCCTTTTTTATTGCCGCTTGTGCGGAAAAATGTGACTGTGAGAAAGAAAAGAGAAGGAGCAGAGGTGAGTTTATGTACATATCAGCAGAAGCAGCAGCACTGTAGTCTGTAGTGTGTACATGGAATGTAATAATAATATGTATTTTGAATGTGTGTGTGTGTATGCTTTATGATACTAAAGATATATGTTATTATTATTATATGTATGTTTGCGTTTTTTTATTCGTGTGTACTTTCATGTCTTTACGATGTAACCTTTATATTATTGAATTTTCTTGTTGACTTTTCTCAACAAGATGAACAGCTTCCTTTTTTTGCTACCGTAGTAGTTATTCTTGGAATACAGATACTAGTCAATAAGTCAAGTCAATGTGAGAGAGGGAGAGAAATGGAGGACCAAAAAAAAAAAATCGGCGGCACCCTGATTTATTTTGTGGAGAAATTGTGATTGTCCTATGTACATACACACATAAAACATACATATGGACAGATAGATATATACACGGTTGGTTAGCCACATGAGAGGGGGCACAAAAGGTCATAAAACTGGAATAATATTTGTGATATTGCGACGATGATCATCTCTGCGAAGAAGGATGATGCGATATCCGAGGAGTCTGCTGCTGCTACTGCTACTGCTGCTACCTTAATAATAACAATGCATTTTATGAGACAGACATAAAAAAAATCTGGATCGTACTGCTAGACTTGGCGGAGGCGAAAATGCACTATTTCCTTCTGTTGTGACGTACATATTTCTTCTCCCTGATATTTGTCAAGTTTTTGTCCAAATTACTCTTGCCTGCAATAAAATGGATGAAATGAAATGTTAAATTAAAAAGAACAATAACGATAAAATTGGAGTAGAGGACCGAGAAGAGTTAGCAGACAGCATACGTATATATAACAGTAAGTAGTTAGTGGTGTGATATAAGAGGAAAGTGTAAAACAAATATTATATTATATGGTCGCATATAAAATGGTTGGTTGGTTTGTTGTTATTTAGCAGCAGTGGTAGTAGTAGTAAATGTGGAAGTGGTAACAATAAATTTTCATTTTCTTTCATCCATGCATTATGAATGAATACGGAAGTAATTACTTGAGTATTATGAAATGGACACAAAAAAACAAAACACAAGAACAGATGAACCTTTCGTGGTAAAGCAAATTAAACAAGAAAAAACTTATTGCGAGAAAAATAGATGATGATGATGAGCATAAAAGGAGCATTACCAGGTTGTATGTATGTCTAGTTGAGTTGATGAATACTTTCAAAGAGAGAGAGAGAGAGAGAGAGAGAGAGAGAGAATTGCTACATCTGCCCTGCCCTCGTTTTTAGAATTTGGTGGCGTTCCTTATATAGATTTTTTTTGAGAGTGCCACTACTACTCTCTGGCTCTCATTCACTTTCATCTTTGCAAACTTTTCTTTTTGTCAGTCATGACAACAGCTGCACGTGCATTTCAAAACTTCAGATTCAGAAGAGCATCATCATCCCTTCTCTTTCATCAAAATCATTATGCAAGTGATGATATAACCTTTTCGCACGGAATAGTACGTGAAGCCGAGCTCGGGGTCCTGCTCCCTTTTTTTTAAATATTTTTTTTATGCTGGAAAACTGTACAAATGGAAGAGATCTCTTCCATTTCTACTTTTGTATAGTTATTTATAAAGTATGAACACTTTACTACAGCATTGCATTTTTGTTTTCATTCTTTAAAAAATTTACTTCCTGTTTTATGAAGAAAAATGTTTCGTTTTATTGAGGAGCATCCTTTATGGATGTTTTATGGTTAAAGGTAAGCTGGAAGGGAAATTGTGAAATGAGGAAATTGAAGAAATGTAAATATACAAAAAAAATATTGCTTCTGCTTTTGCTGCAGTTTCTCCGTATCTGTCCGTAAAATAGAGCTGCTATGCTGCTGCTGCTGCTGCTGATTATATCAAACAAGAATGGAACTTCTTTTGTATTATTGTGCAAGGGAAACTCTTCTTTTTGTAAACGAATTACGCATTAAAAATGTGATTTGATACATTAATGGTGCAATGCTCCCATTTTTTTTGTAGGTATTTAAAAGCAGTGCCATTTTCTACAAGTTTGCTGCTGATTTTCCTATCGATATCGATATCTCGAATATTTTTCTCAATTTTATACTATATTTACCTTCTTTTTATGTATTCTTGGTGGTATGTATTGTAGTAGTATACCAAGTGGAAGAAGGAAATAAAAAATATGTATTAATCTTGTTTCATTGCTATAGTATATATTTTATACTTGCATCAAGGAATGCACTGCAATAATCGTATCATAAATAAAATTACATTGTAATAATTTATATCAAAAAACCGCATGGAACAGTGTAGCACACACACACATCAGCTCATCAGTAATTTCCAACTGTGCAACCATCCAAATAAAATAAAATAAAAGTTGAAAAGCAATTTTAGCAAAAATCGACTAACTATATAAAATACGATTATTTTGATGCAGCAAGACAAGTACACCTACACCCCTTTCACAAATAATATATAATAGTAATAATGATAGGCTACTATAAATATATAATGTTTGTTCCATATATTCCAGTTTATTCTTCTAACGATACATTCATAAATACATAAATACACAACAATGTAGCAATATATATTATGTTACTACTACACACAAGAAATTTTTTTTATTTTTTTCACTGAACTGAATCGGATCGAATTTATGAATTGATCACATGTGGTTGTGTGTGTGTGTGTGTGTGTGCAGGGTAGTACTATTATTATTTCTGTTCCATTTTTCTTGTTCAGCTCAGTAAAGTAACAAGCTAAATGGTGGAAGATGGACACGAGTCGACTAAAATTGCCACCCACACAAAATAAATACATACATTATTATACTTTTTTTTAGTATATATGTATGTGTAACTCATAATTCATCATCACATTTATAAAAGTCAACAAAACATAAAAAGCTCATTTTATATAATATTATATTTTTTGTATGTACTATATTGACAAAAATAGCACGCTTTTTTCAGACAATTCGCACTATTACTGGCAGTGCTAGTGTGAAAGATATATATAGGAAATGTTTTGTGTGACCGATGAACTTTTCTTCTTCTCGGGTATCCTGACTTTTCTGAGACTGTTACTCCTGCAGCATTTTTGTAGTAGGCTGACTGATGGCTATACAATATATTTTCCCATCCATCCATCTCTCTATAAGTTCGTGTTCAGTGAAAGTGAGTCAGCAGAAAACTCTTCTCACTTTCGAAAAAAGAAAGAATGAAAGAATAATACACACATATCCGCTATTTTTCTTCAATATGTTTGCTACTCTTCTCTTTACTCTGTTCCGATAAAAAAATTATATGATTTGATGAACCATACACACGCGATGGCAAGAAAGAAAAGGGAAAGGGAAAAGAATAAAAATTGGGTTATGATTTTTTCTTCTTGCTTTTCCTTTTTATTTTTCTATAATTTTTTTATAAAGAGTACATATTGCCCAATGAAAAAAGAAGAAGCTTGGAATGGAATATGATGGTAGTAGGCGGGATGTGATAGGTACCTATATAATATGAAGTAGGTATACAATTTTATGAACCATCGAGTGAAACACGTGCTATATAACGAAATTCAAGTGTATATCTATGTACGTATACAGATGCATAAATACATTTACTACTGAAACATTCAGCCGTGAATAAACGAATTACACGCGTATACATGCCTATGTATATATCTACCTAATATTATATGGTATTATCTTTGATTAACAAAGCTTAGCGGAAGGGAGAAAATAAAATGTATGTAACAGTTTGATTAGTGAACATAATACACGCGGATCAGTATTTATTTTCTATCTTCAATCAATCCATATACCTACACTCGCCAGCTTTGTTAATCCTTCCGCCAAAATAATTTTTACTCATTTATTTATTATTGTTGGCAAATCGTATGTAGTAGTACTACACACACGCGCCAATATATTTTTAACCTGTTATATTTTTTTTAGCAAAAAAAAAACAAAAAACAATTCTGATTGGCAGAATGATACCTTCTGTTGCTATTATTATGAATTGATATTGTATACGTGTATCCATGTATGTATTTTTGTGACCTTTTGTTACCTTTTTTTCTTCTGCTGATGATGTTATTT
>JAHZNC010000324.1:0-54588 GCA_027744095.1 Zhuqinia jingwanae
TGATAATTTATACTACATAATATGCAATCATTTTAAAATGTCAAGTCAAACGAGCAGTTAAATACACAGACTGTTAAAAGTGCTCTATTATTTGATCCACACAATCCAGGGCGGATTAGTAGTGGACTGTCCACCACACAAAAAATAAATGGGTCTGACCCGATCACCTATACAAAATAAACTGACCATACATTCATGCTATTCATGTAATCTTTTGAAGGTTAAAACCATTAATGATTAAAAATGTTGCTTTTGTACAACTAACAATTAGGAAAATGACATGGTATTTATTAACAAAAATTGCAGAGAAATTGATTTGATTGATTTTTCCCTATACTGGCAATCATAAAACCAAAACCTACACATTCAACATATATGTAGGCAGACACATATTACATTTGACACTAAATGTTTAAAAACGCCACACGCGTATAAATAGTCCACAGCTCATTAAGTATTGAATCGAATTTAATTTTCACACACGATTGCATTTTGCATTTCATGGGGCGAGGGAAACCTGAAAATCAACTCAACCTTGAAGGCTTTTTTCAACATTTTAAATGAAGTGTGTTGCTGATGAACTCCCGCTCTTTCTCATCATCATCGCTTCTTCTTTATTGCACATTTAAAATATTCCCGTTTCTCGCATACGCATTCAATCATAAATTTTTATGTTGATTGTCAGACAGAATGAATGAAGTGTGTTGCTGAAGAACTCCCGCTCTTTCTCATCATCATCGCTTCTTCTTTATTGCACATTTAAAATATTCCCGTTTCTCGCATACGCATTCAATCATAAATTTTTATGTTGATTGTCAGACAGAATGAAGGAAGGCACTTTCTCGCAGCTTGGAACACAACACAAAAACAACAAAAACAAAGCTATTAAGTAAACGCATCAACAACTCTCCTGAAACTCTAAAGTCAAAAAGCGGCATTAACCACATCAACAACACAACAGCTCATTCAGCAACAACCTCGCTTGCTCATTTCGTGTTCTACTTTCACCGGCATCATCATCATTCTTGTGTGCAGAAACCATCCACGATCAAATATGTCAGTCAATTTGTATCACCATTTCATTTGTTAAAGTGGATGGTTTCCACTTCTTCAGGGAAATGAATAAAAATGAAAAGCAATTTGTATATGAACGCCATCAAAACAAGTGGTACTTTTGCATTGAAAATTACTTCTTTTAGAGCATGTTCATTTTTTTGAATTTGCTCATTTGTTCAGTGCTTTTAACCTCGATTAAAATTTAATATTTTTTATATTAGTATATTTTCTACGATATTTGATATTTTTTATATTAAAATACTATATTCCAGTACAGGAAGTTTACTAGTGAGCTTAACCTATCAGCCCATAAATTTGACATCAATATCGACGCGGATTCGGGGATATGTATGTAATAGTAATCATCTAAAATTATTATTATCAAGCGTTTGTTTGCACTTTTCTCTAACCTTTCATAGAGAACGGAATTATAAGGATTGTATCAATACAAAACATCATTACCGTCCGTCATTTTCCATTCTTTTGGTGTAAACAACACGATGAATGTCGACAAAGCAAAGTGCAGTTTTTGCAGAGTGGCAGTTGTAGTGCGCCAGTGCGGTGTGCTTATATAATGCCCATGCCCCGGTATTTAAAATGGAATCATGAAATACGTAATAGGTACATATACTGGTATACGTAAATACATAGGTATAAATATCGAGAACTGTAATTTTTCAAGACCTTTCTGACATTCATTCTTTGTTTATATCAAATCCTACCGCTTACAAGAGCATATAATACACGTGCAAAAAAATCATCGTTTCCTTTCTGTCTCTCATCATCGTAATAATGTCGTGGCTTCTTTCTGTGCATTTTTACACAAAGTAGCATCGAGAAAGTATTTTCTCCTAAGTATAAAAAAAGAGAAACAAAAACACGTTCGTCTTTTCGTTCCTTCCTAAACACGCATAGTATTTTTCTTGGGTTTTTAATAGGATTGCGTACTTTTCATTGCCTATAAAAGGATTTGGCTGTTTGCTGTTGTCTAATGATGACGAAAGGTGAAAGACAACAGACAGCAATTTTATTCTTCGATCTTCTCTTTCTTTACCTGGTTTCATGTATTTGTGTAGACAAAAATTGAATATTATAGGCAACGTGGTATGGTGAGTGAGTGAAGGTAGTCGCATGAAAGAAAATAAACTTTTTTTTTTCTTAGAAATTCAAATATATATCTCTCTTTTCTTGAATTGTCTTGAGTGACAGGACAACGAGTAGTAGCAGGAAAGGTGGTGGGAGTAGAAGAATAGTACAGAAATAGCGAAGTGCGTTGTACCAATAGTAATAGAAGCATGTACTAGTTTTGTCATGAGTTCATAGTAGACGAAAAATATTAATAGACGAAGAGTGGAAGAGGCAATGGATATTATAATAGAATAGGACAACATGTTTTGTGTGAGAATAAGAAAACAAAGTCGAAGAGCCACAAAAAATGTCAATAGATTTTCTCCCATTACTATTATCATTCCGGTTTTTATTCTGTATTCATTCACTCACTCCCAACAATAAGTCATGTGCACATAGTACAGAATAAAAAAAATATTGGTCTGGTTTGCGTGGTTAAAAAAAGGAGACGAGCATGTGTTCTATAGATCTTTATTTTTTTTGGAAGGTCTAACATAACAAGGGAAACCAAAAGGTAAAGTGGTGGGGAGGTGAATGTGTGGAGGTTGTTGTAAGACAATCAGACAGTGTGTGCATGTGTGTGCTTTAACGGATTTTGGATTGGAAGAGGAGTATCATCATAATATAATTATTACCTATGCATGATTGCATTTTTGCCCATAAGGAAAAACAAAGCCAGGTGAATACACATTGTTTTTGAATCTACCTCTTCTGTACAACGGTTTTGTTGTATAGCATTTTGTGCTTCTGCTCTGCTATTAGAACTACTACTACTACTGTGCTGCATGCTACTTTATAATATATTATACGTCCAACGTTGCTTTCTTTCCATCTCTCTTTGGCTGCTGCTTTGAAGAAAAAGAGTGACATAAGAAGACAACGTCGTAACGTAGATAGACATAAGAATAGAAGAAAGACAAACAGTTTACTCCCCCCAACATCATGCATGGTCTTCTATGTCCATTTGATACAAACTCTTGATATTAATAATTTTACAATTCGTAATTTTATTGTACCACAGCTGCATTGCAAGGCACACACGTTAAAACTTTACCACGCGGACGAGAAGAAACTAGTAAACATCGTCATCACGTACTTGCCGCATTCCAAATAGTCATTTTGATGAATAACTTAGATGTACGTTTATGAAAAAGGCATAAAGTAGATACTGGGACCATCATTGGTATATTTGCTAGCAAATATGGTTGGAAATGTTAGAAGCGTTCCCCCCAAATAAGATATAATATGGTGTTTTTCGACAAGTGCATTTTGGAAGAATCGCTGTGCTAGGTATGCATATGTTGTAGTTGCTGAGCTAGAAAATATTATGCAAAAATATTATAATGCCGCGCAGGAAAAGTGTTTTTTCCCGTGGTTTTATCGTCTTTTAGCGCGGCAATTTGTGAGCTTTTCCAGTTTTTAATGTTACGTATGTAACAGCCATTAAACTGTGTACGCAAAGTTAACAGGAAAGTAAATATGTAGCGTGTTTATCTTTTTTTTTCACGTTATCATCATAATAATAATAGTGTTCATTGAGTGACAATGGAGTGAAGTTGCTGTGAAAAATGATAATAAAAAGATCGGCTTCTAATCGTAAAATGTGCTAACAAAGAGAGAGTTCGAACGTGTTCATCGAGGTGAATCAATAAACACACACACACACACTCTCTCTCTCTCTTTTTTTATGATTTTGAAAACATAATATTTAGCATATATGATGATAAACTAATATGATGATAAACTTTTTAAAAGGGAGAAAGAAAAAGGAGCGATACATACTTATTTTGGAACTGTGTTGATGATTCATTCCATGCTGTTGTGTTTATTTGCTCTTGTTTAGTTGAACACGTAAAAAGAATTTCATTTCCCTGTTCCAAAAAATAGCAATTGTGTGGACAGTATGTTCCCTTTTATTTCCATACATGTTCTTTAGCGTGTGTGTTTGTGTTCTATCATAGTTTTACAGTTCCTATGTACTTTGTGAATTTTTCTAATTGGATAAAATATATCTACAACTTGTTAATGTGACAATCAATTCCCTTAAAAACTGCCAAATTAAAAAGCGATAAGGTTGGTCAAATTCGGAATTCCACGGTATAAGTAACGACACAGACAGCTCGTTCTTTTTCGGGTGTTTTCTAGCAGTGTTTCAATTGTATTTTGAAGGTAAGCATATAAAACAATTTAGAGGAAAATTTAATTAAATATGTTCAAGTATTGTAGTATAATCGAAAATCAGCGGAATTATTTCGATTTACCAAACCAATACCATATTCAATATTATGAACAATTTAAAGTTTCTAATTTCTATTCTAAGTTGATTCTAATTTGAGTTAAAGATTCGTGTAATTATTTACTAATGCGTGTTTACGAGTTACCACATCTCAAATCGACCCACAAGAAGGGTAAGAGAAACTTGGTCTCAACATATTTTAAAAGAAAGTTTTCTTTTGAACTTTTAAGACATAACTTAGGTAGGTACGTTTGTACAGATAAATATTTGAAGGGGGCACATACAATATCAGATGAGGACATTCTGCGTAACTTTTCATTGTGAACATCTCAGCAATAAGTAAGGCGAAACACGAAAGACCATATCTTTCTCTCTTGTAAGAGAGAGTCAAGCACAATGAAATATCATTCAAAGATAAAAATAGAAAATTGATTTAAAAAACGAGATAGCCAAAACTAGAACGGCCAACAAATCCATAATCAAATAGATGTATGTATATATTCTGATAAATTATTTATAATATATCGTCATCATTACGGCCAGCTAAAATAAAAATAGAAGTGATAATTTGATGGCATGCATAATGAAATGCCACGTGGTATTAGTATTATATATTATGTGTATATTATAAGTATAACGTATTTCAGACAGACAGTCAACTGTCTGTCACGTCAAGTTCCCTTCAGGACATTCGGTTGTAAGCTTTGAAGTACCTGGTTCCAACTTTCTACATTTATTTATGCCCGGTACATTTGAACAAAGCTTATTTAAGGTCATATACATTATACATTATACTCTCATATAGTTTATAATTTAACGAATGAATGTAATGAATAATGAGTACACATTTTATTTGTTCTGTATTTGTAAATGAGATTGATACTAGAATGGAGTTAATAACCCTGGTAGGTGCATACTATAAAACTTGTGATAATAAGACTCTAAGTGAATCCTATTTTTCAGTATAATTTTGAAGGAAATTTATTTTTTAAGTATTCGTAATACGTGCAGTGATAGTATGTACCGTTACGTCGCTTCTGTACGGCTTTTGGGAGGATTATTGGAAATGAGAGTGACTTATCACTGTTTTATTGCCTTTCCACGAATTGTAAGAATTGAAGAAAGAAACGGTATTTATGTCAAAGTGAAGTTAGGTAGTCAGATTGTGTGTGTGTGCACTTTATGTGTGCTGGTGACACTGATTTCCGTGTATCACTAAACTCAAACATTTTCTTTGCAAATCCTTTTATTCTCCGTGTGCCTTGCCTTTCTAAAAGACAAACGATAAAAGCAGCGAAGAGTGGAAGAGTGCGTGCTATATCATTATCATGAGTTTTTATATGGCTTTCCTAAATTTGCTACTTTGTCTAGAAACTCACCACACAATAGCATGGTTTATATATCATATCACACTAAACAAACAATGAAAAGATAAAATGGGTTGATAAAATTTGTCTGCAAAGACATTGCACGATTTTTTAATTCTAATCGTAACTATTAGGGTTGCTTTTACAAATTTCTCTTTTGCAAATTCCCAAGTACCTCTTATTCTGATGTGCGTAAAGTATCAAATTCCATCTTTATATAGGTATCTAATGTACAACAACATAGGTAGATGCATTTTAAAATTGACTATAAGGTAAGAGTTAAATTCTATTATGTATGTATATAAACGTCGACGGTAAATCGGCATGATAACTTTTTGGGAACAAAGCATATAGAATTTTCACATGAAAGCCCATACATACATATATGTAATATAATAGTCGTGATGATTCGAAAAGAAACGTGAGACACGCTATTATATAATTTGTAAACTCCCTACGTACCAACAATTTATAATTATCATATATATAAATATATATATTCTCTCATCTTGTGGGGTCCAGAATCGCAGCACCAGTAGCACTTGTACCACGTGCTTCTAACAGAGCATCGTGTTATAAAATTAAAAACAATTAATAATCTGACCACGCGCTTATAGGTCCCAACAAATTTAATATTTAATTATATGACGTGCCGTCTTCAGTCAAATATGAAACTGACACGAAGCTGTCCAGCTTATAAAAACATTTTCACCTTCATTTCCCTTGCGTTTTGGTGCTTGTCTTACAATGTTCACGCAAAATGGCATCGCATCTAGTAGTAATGCTAACATGATGCAAAAAAGAACAACAAAAATGCGTTTATGTAGTACACAACTAATATTTTATGACGTTGCGTATATATGTACCTGTGCATCGTCATCGTGTAAAAGGCTGTGTTATATGCTCTATAGTAAATATGTAGCAGTTATATGCTTTTTTTTTCATGTACAAGTCCAAATTGTGTATCTACATTGAGTTATTTTCTTGTATTCACGCGACTATAGTAATGTAATAATAATATTATGTCATATTTTTGACGTGACATTTATTGCAAAGTTCTTCTCTACCCTTTCCTTGTTGCCCAATCCCTTTGAAATGGTAATTATACTCAGATAATCCTAAATAATTTCCACTTTTTGTCTTACATTTTGAAAAAATGGAAGAAGATATAGGTAATCTTCTTCTTTTTTACTTCATTGCATACATACCAAAGCTATATACTTTTACTTTGTACCACCAAGCGTCTTTGTTCACTTTTACCTGACATGTGTATACAAAAAAAACATCTACATACATACATAATACATATACCTATAAATACACCACCTAGATACCAATCCCACCACCTTTAACAGATGGGTGTACACCAATTCCATCGAGAGACCTTCACCATCCAGCATTTCACGATAAATATAACATTTGATGTGCATTGTAAGAGAAAGTAAAGAAATGTAAATGCTGAAGAAAGTTGGAAAATACATTTTGGGTATAGGGCCCTTGTGTGATAGCTTGAAAACACTGCTCATCCTTTCCTTATCATGCATCGTGTGTTTGAATGCAAATGCATGTAGCTAGACCAACGTATGTGTATGCCTATATTTTAGTTTACAAAAATGATAGAAGGATGCATATCAATGATTATGACATGGTCAATTATTCATTCATTATCATCATCGTCCGAAAGAAAGTGGTATAGTGGTAGTAGCACTTGAAATATGTATAGTATAGTCGGGTTCTCTCTCCCACTATACTTTTGCATCTGCCGCTGCTTAATACACACCTTTCACCTTTCCTGCCAAGTACGCGCATTTATATTTTCTCCTCCCTAACAATTTACCATCAGTCCAAACGCCATGGTCAGTAAAAGTGGAAAACTTTGTGCGCTTCATTTGCACACAGAATACCAATAATCGTACTTTTACTGTTATGTAGTAGTAATGTTATAATGCTATTATATATGACACACAAGACATGCATGTTATGATGTAGCATACGACAATTACAATAATAAATATACACGTAATTTTCCGATGGTACTCCAGAGAGAGAGAGAAAATTCCTCTTCTGGGCTTTTCCTGCCACCACCACCACCAAACAAGTAAGGCAACAAGAAGAAGGAAAGGAAAGCCAAAAGCTCTTTGTTGAGTTTTGAGTGGTGGTGGTGGTGCTCCAAGCTGTACTTCTATTTTCTGTATGTCTGCCTGCGTGCCTGCTGCCACTTTTTATCGAGAGCAGTTGGGTTGGCAGTGGTGGTGCCTTACTTTTCCTCTTTTTATTGTTTTCTATAATAAAGAATTGATAACAACCAAACTATCATCATCATCATCATCCGACAAGCAAAAAGAAAGACCAAGAACCACGTCGTGAGTGCTTCCTCCCTTCATTATTCCTGTTTAGTCAGCCCGTAGAATAGCTACACATTTTATTTGAAACTGTATAGGCATTACTCTTTATTACGTTATCATCCTCATTCAGAGAGGAGACAATTTCAGGTTAAAAAAAGTTTTTACCTTGTTGAATTGGACATGAAATTTCTGTTGTCAACAGAGAAAGCACACGGTGGTGTAACATGGCATGGTGTGCTGCTGTCGGCAGCAGCAGGAAACAAACAGTCGATTTGCTAAATTATCATCATCAAAGGCCACAAGAAGCTTTTCATTAAATGTCAAGTTATAATAAGTACACAGTACAATACCAAGCCAATCCACAAGAGACTATTAAGTAAATTAATATAATGTGTGTTAACAACATGAACAACAACACAGCTAAATAAAAAACAAAATTTAGCCGGAGAGAGAGAGAAAGAAACAGAAAAAATGCAGATGTTCACGTAAGTTTGCGTGTGTGTGTATATATGCATATAATTGTGTATCGCCCCAGTAGAAATCCAAATAACCGTGTGTGTATCAAATTAAAAAAAAAGGAAGCATAGCAGCATAACAGAAAAAAGTTTTGTATATAACATAACCCTGCAGTAGAGAAGGAAAATTCACAAGAAAAAGGAGAGGGAGACAGAGTATAATCATCATTCATCTGTTTACCATTCATTAGCGGTTTTGCCTCAAGAGTTTTCTTTTGCAAATTATTAATTTATATATATTCCAGTTTCTCTTTCTCTGTAGAACTTTGTATATGCTATCATGTACTCATTTCCACTAAAACCCAACCAATAAATATGATACGTAGTTTTTTTAGTTCCTTTCTGAAAATTTGATAGGCATGTAGTCATGCATTTTTTTCAGACGTTATTGTTGTTGGCAGTGTATAAAACTTGGTTCCTCTCAAGTTAAACGTTGTTGGTGGTAAGCATATACTTTCATTATATTGTTTTGTAATAAAAAAAAAGAAGTAATAAATACCTTTGAATATTCAAGTCGTATACTTTACTTGTCACAGGGAAAAATGTTGTACACTTGGAATTTGTAAAACACGTGCAAAATTTATGAAACGGGTCATATAATATTTGGGTTCGCCTCACCAAGAAACGAAATATTATTAAAAATATATACCAGTATCACATTTTCACTTGTGTTTTTGTGTGTAACAGCAAACCCCACAAGGAAGCTTTCTCCAACTTTACATCATTATTTTTTTTAAATGAAGATAACTTACGCCCTATTGAGTTCATTATAAATTTATAACAGCATTGAGCATTGAATAGTGGTACTTCATAATTCATAATCATTATGCATGCAGAACATAAACCATATATTTGAGTGTCTTCCTGAATCCCATAAAATACTTCCTTGTTTTAATGTATTTAATTGTGTATATTAAGCTACTGCGTTCTGCGTTGTTGAGCGTTTCAAGTGCAATATTGTCCTTTTCCTACTTTACACACGCAGTCGTGTTATAAATTTATCTTTATATCTTACATTTAAATAGAGCCAAACTCAAATACACACACATTCTTAAATATATTTGATTGACAGATAGAAACACATGGTAAATTTTAAACGCACAGGGGGTCAATTCAGGCATTATTTTATTGACCTTGTCATCTCATTCGCCAAGTCTTTATCTTTCCAAGTCATGTCATGTCAAAAAATGAAACAAAAGCAGTTTTTTTCGTTAAATTCTGCGAAGTCAAGGAAGCGAAAACACAATATATATCGCCTTTTATTTAAAAGCGGGTTCCCAACAACACACGGACTTTGGCCAACAGGCGTGTGTAAATTATGGCCTTGTTTTCAAAATTCAAACATGAGGTCATCGAGATACAAGCCGACGCGGAACATTAATGCTAATAGCGTCTTCTCATAGCACATTCTTATGAACTCGTCATCATTATGTAAACTGATAAATACTTTCACGTCACCGTTTCTTCTTCGCAATTCATGGCAATATCGACCTCATTCTTGTTTTTGCTCATCTTGTTTACATTATAAAAGGGTGTAAAATGAAAATACTTACACAGAGTTTTGTATAATGTGTGTATTTTTTCATAAATTATATCCTTTATTCGAATCGGTGGAATGTGGAGAAGTTTGAGAATTTTATAGCTCACTAAAGCGAAAAAAAGCAAGTAGTGTATGTATAGGTGCGGAAGATCGATGGTGGGGTGGTGATATAAAAGCTACGAAATTGGAAGGCTGTTTATTTTTTTTTAAAGTCCATGATCAAAAATGATAGCTCCTGTTGAGCTCTCCACCTCCATCACTTCTTTTTGAATATTTTTTTTGTAAATGCATCCATTTAAAACACTTTGCCCTTTAAAGATTTTAGTGTAGACACATACGCATGCATTCTTCTACCCTTTACATGGATTTTTATGGATATTATTTAACATGAGCGTGTTGATAGATGTTTCGAAGTAAAAAGCTAACAAATATACATTTTTTTTCACAATTTGTTTTTATGGGTAATGAATTGGTAGCATTCATTCTCAGATAGCCACGAAACACACAAGATTGAACAAGTCGTTGTTTTTCTCTCTCTTGTTCCCGGAAATAAAAGTTTATAAATCGACACACAACAACATATAAACATTCAAATTACTCTGAGTTTTTTCTTCTTCTTTTCCAGTTGGATTTTTTGAATAAATGAAGTCATAAGAAAAAGCTTTATATCGAAAGAATACGAAATTTGGTTTAGAGAAAATTGACGTTCGTCATTGAATGGAATTATTTGCTCATGTTGGAGGAACCAACAAGCGGAAAAGGAAATGTGGATTTTCATTTTACTCCTTTCTTCACTTGAATTCGTCTTACCCGAAGGTAAAAATAATGTGATTTAAATTTGATTCATGCATGATTTTTGTGATTTTTTAAAACAATGCACAGTATATTTTCCCCATATTTTTTTTATTTAGAACAACCTCAACAACCACCTGTGCAATCCCAGCAGGCCATAGTGGGGATAAAACCGCCTGTACAGTCGCCTCCCAATAAGCAACTTGTAAATCTCTCAGATTTCTATTTTCCTTTCAACGTGACAATCAATCACATCTCGCCTCGGTCAATCAAGATCAATTGGGGTTGCAAAGACAATGCATTAAATGATAGATTTGAAGTTACTATAAAACCCGTGCTTGCAAGGTAGGCATTGCTTTGACCCATTTTAAACTCTTGTCGTGATTAAAAATTACTAATACTAGTTAACTAAAAATCTCTGTAGACTATAATTGTAAACATTTGAAGATTTCAAGCCCATGAAATCACTTTGAATTGGCCGATAAAATATTCTTTTATTTCTGATTTTACTCATCAGTTACAAAGTGGTTGAAACAGTCCCTAACAATATGTGTTATCTTCTGATGGATAAGCTAGAGCCGGATACAACCTATCAGGTTGCTGTCACTTCCATCTCTGGTCGTAATCGGAAACGTAGCGGATACGTAATTTTCAGAACATTTAGTAAGAATATTACTTATATTGCAAAAAGAGTACAAATTTCTTTTAAATTATTGCTTAAATTTAACTTAATTATTTCTTTCGTTTTACAATCACTTCTTTTCTAAATTTCTGGCCTTTTTTTGTTTCATGTCACGTTCCCCCCAAAAAAATTTGCTTTCGCCTCTCTCTCTCTCTTTCTCTTGCATGCTCATGCCCACCTTTCTCTACCTACCACCTGTGTGACCCTTCTTCTTCTTCTGATTTCTTTCTGCATGCATACCTATTTCGGTACCTGCATCTATAATATGACCTTTGCTGTGAACCATTTATTTTTGCAAAAAAAATCGCAACAAAAAACATGAATTCGTTGCAGTGGAGGATGATTATACCGAATTTACAGAGGATAGCGGGGAAAACTTTCCACCAGTTTACGATGGGACTAGTTACAGTGATCTTGCCTCCTCATCAGCGTCTTCTTCTTCTTCGTCAACAGATAATACCAAAGGTCTCCGTATTCCACGAGTCCGGCTGGTTGAAATCAGCCTTGTTGGAATGGCTCTCATATTGTGGGCTGGAGCCATTACCTTATTTTTTCATCGATGGGGGAAAATTAGGATGCTGCTACCCTATCAGCCTGACTATAAAGAAATGAAAAACAGTACTGCTTCTTGTACCACTTGCTCCATGACTCCACATCACCAGGTCCGTTACCCACTGTGTAAAGTTTATGATGACGTTGACTTGCTTTCTCTTGACTCTAGAATGACTATTTAGACTTTTTTAAATGACCAGTTTTTCATTAGCAGAAACGATATGGTAGATTTATATCTTTTAGCTTTGTGACATAGTAGTGATGTGATTCATATATATGCTCAAGGAAAGACCAACAATAATTTTTTTCCCGTTTTTTTGATATTTTATTATTTATCGTTGATAAAGCTTTTTAACATGGAATGAAATGGAATGAAAAATAATGCAAATAAAAATTAAAACGTGGGTCGTCGTTGTTGCTTTTTACTTTGAATACCTATTAATATTTTGTAAACTTCTCAGAATCAATCAGAATATCCGTTTTTAAACACATAACAGCGCACTACTTCAGTGTTATTATTGCCTTCTTTTTTATTAATATGCACACATAAGAATACGGGTGTAATATAAAAGTGCTTTCCCCGAATTTCACCTAGCTATTATTTATTATTATTATTTTCTAAATGTGTATACTTTTTCTCTTGTCATGTCATGTTATAAATATTTTACACATTGAACATATCTCCAAAATCAGCCTAAACTGGTCTCCTCCATCAAAGTCTTTTCATTGTCAGTTTAGTTTATGGGCACACGTAATTGAATACATATTTCATTTGCGTATATTAGAGAGGACGGTAAAAGCGAGGAAAAACGAAGCACACTAAAACGAAAATACATACACTACTAAAGACTAAAAGGGCATACTAATGCCAATAAGCTCAGAATTAATTATGCATACAACAATACAACCTTTTTTTTATCATGTTCACTTCCTCCGTTTTCGATGAAGACATATATATATTATATATATATATATAACAGCATCATAAAGCATTATAATTACATTAGAACTGGAAGGGCTGAGGCTGAATATATATTTACATGAACTTGTGACAAAGAAAATCCATGCTTTAATGAAATTTATAAATATTTCATGATGACTTTGTGTGATAATGACATTTTATTTTAATTGGTAGTTTTATAGCTCTGTGTGTATGTATGTTATTGTCGAACGTATTGATTAATTAAAGTCGGTCGATGTTAATATAACATATTGATTTATTATGATGAACAAGTTAATATGAGATTTGACTTTATATTGTTTTTGACAGTGTCAAAAAAATTCCCACTTACAAAACCCCACAGGGACCGAATGTTTTCCAGCACAAGCCGCATCGCTTGCTTTAGGAGTGATGACTACAACGACATATCATCCACATCCCCAAGCTACGACTCCACTTCATCACTTGCCTCATCAACCGTTTTCAGAGCCAGGGCCTAGCTGTAGTAGTAGTAGTTACATGATGGGAGGTCGTAGTAATGTCAACATGGTCACTGCCGCTGAAGCTGGATCTAGTCCAATTCGACACAAGAAAGTTCCTTACAATGAGGTATTTTAATACATACAATATTATACCTAAATACATTTATAATAAAATATTGACTCTGTCAACCATTGTGATACATATATGCTTACATGTTTCGCCCACTGCTCACTTTGCAGGAGGTGCGCACTATTAAATTATTCATTTGGTCACATAACAAATGAGTTTTTTATTGTATGTATTTGTGTTATTTGAAGACAAGACAAGAAGCCTCTGAAATGAGTCGCAGAGAGAGTGCCTTGTCTTCATTTTATTTGAATAATTCATTTATTTATTTGTCTACACATTTCAGGGTGACATTTCAATTGACATGTGTCTCCATCCTCATCTCAATACTATTCAAAGGAAATCTAGGAGCGCGGAGCAGCTGAAGCAGTATGTATATCCCTGGGAGGAGCCTAGTAATGAATTGGAGTGTACGGAATTCTGACATACATAATTTACTCATATATACAATGAGGATTTACTGCTATTAATTAAAAAAGAAAAGAATTTTCATGAATTTAAAAGGGATCCAGTTCAAATTATGCAAGAAAAATAGTATTAAATACTAAACTGCTACAGCAGTTTAACAATTTGATTAATATATTGTGGAATACTTATTGACCATTGACTTTTGATCTAGATCATCTATAAACAGATCAATTTCGATTGGCATAATATGTATTAGTCTAATAAACAATCAAAGCTCTATCCATATATAGCTGATGTCTCTTATTGCCCCATAATCACAACCACCACACTAAAATACATTTTTAACATCTCACACTTTTACCAACTATATTTTATTATAATAATATGAATTATTCAAAAGATTTAACAATTTGTCATTTTAAGTGCTAAAAGTGTAAAAATAATATATATGTAACACAGAATCCCTTAATAATAAATTAGTTCAATAGTGGAACATGCGTTTCTTTCTGTATAACATATACATTTACATAATATGTATATTGAGCAAAGCAAAGGAAGTGAAATGACGTATTATATGAACATACACACTATAATAATATATGTTTAGACATTATGTACAAAAATGTGTAATTGTAATTAATATAATATATATATGAGCTCTTTGTGACTGATTATTTACCGTTATTGAATATTATTATCAGTAATCATTATTACAACAATTATTGTTGTAATACAATTATTGTATAAACCTAGAAATTGTTCAACGTTTGTGCATATACCTATATATATATATATATATACGAGATCCGAGTCCTTCCTTTGTTTCACTGTACACTTTTAAACTATAAATAGACTTGATAGAATTCCTTGTATGAAAAACTTTACTAAAATGTAAGATGACTGAATCCTACAAAAGAATATAGATGACAGAAAAGGAAGACAAGACATCCTATATCCTTTAAGGCTCCTACAAGGTGCTATATGTATGTATGTATATGTATAACGAATGTAATCGTAATCCGTGTAATCTTATGTAATAATAACATTTATAACAGAATTTAAAACTAGTTCATTGACTTTACTAGTCTTTACTCACTTGTTGTAATCATCACAAAAGTGCTACTATACAGGATATCAGGTTGAAAGATTGGAAGAGACAGACGACAGGGATGCACTCTTATTAGATCTCGACACAATCCAGATTCAGCATAAAGATGAAAAAACTAAACTAACCCGGTTTTGTGATTATAATATTTTAATTCACAAAAGTCAATATATCTCTATTACAGTGCAATAAAATGATTTTAATCGCGACAAAAAAAAAATTATTAAACGCATGTAGCGAATATCTTTTTTATTCCACTACTACAATAATTATTATAAAATTTACATACAATAACAGCATCAATAATAATTTAATTAATTTACACATGAATACAAGTTAAAGTATAAAATTGGACTAGCTAGTAATCTTAATAATACATTAAACCAGTATAAGTTCATAATATAATCATAATAATACATTAAACCAGTATAAATTCACAATATAATGATGAATTAATGTGTAATTCTTTAGTTCCTACCACCATGCCTCATAGTATACTGTGACATGCCACTGGCACTCCTCCCAGAGCTCAGGTTTTCACGTCTGCTCCTCTTGACATGCCTTGATGATCGTTCAGGCTCGTCATCATAGCGCCCAGTCCTGCTGGAAAACTTACCATTTGGTGGTTGATATAATTTAGTTACATGTTCATGTAATCTCTTGGGGTCCCTTACACGGTCGTCGAGTAAACTTCTTCTGACAATCGTGACTCGTCTTGATACCGTAGGAGGTATGATGGGTGACGAACAGATGCTTACTGAAGGACGGGAAGCTTTCCAAGAGAGACGGAATTTATCTGCTACTTGGGCTACAACTTCGTTCACATAATAAAGTTCCTTTACGACGGTAGTGATATTAGCCAATACACGAAGACAAGTGATTTTACCAAACTCATTTCCAAACTCTTCTCGAGGAAGTGACTGAAGATCATTCCGCAGCTTAAATTTATACGGTAAAATAGCTTGGAGAAGATAAGCCAGTTTTGATTGAAACTTTTCATGAGCGTTGACAATCGCCGCCATTAACTTGGGTTGAATACGTCCAACCTTCCGAATTAGGTAGAAAATGGATTCGATGAAGCTGAACTGATAATCTGGAATCTTATCTGAAGGATTTGTGGGAGCATCATACAAAAAACTATCAGCGACCTTCAGTAAACTCTTTAGACATTTCTTGATTTGTTTTTCGTCCATCTTTCCAAAGTACAGAGAGAGTTCCACCGTCATCTTCAAAATGGAAAAATACGCATTTTCATTGATCTCGACCAGATTTCTAATTTTTGGAAGTACTCTAGTACAAAAGTAGATGAATAGGGATGCGGAACTATTTGTTTCATCAAAGAACGGGAAAACGTAATCAGACGCAGTAAGCAATTTTGCTATGCCTTCATCATCCATATCACAAACGTCCTTGTTTGTATCCAACATAATTTCAACCATTTTGACTATTGACTTTCGTCCGTCTTGAGTTTTCGAGAATGCCGTAGAGTTTATAATTTCCATTGTAATCATAAACTGATCTCTGGTCTCCAAAGACTTTAGGACTTTTGGAACTTCCTTGAAAAGACATTCCTCAAAAGACGTGCTCCTTATTTCTGGGCCAAGGTTCCTAAACTTTGTTTGAAGAAACTTGAAACATTGGGCGCGAACAATTGGGTTTCCAGTTTTTATCTGAGCTAAAATTCCAGTCATTGCTAATTCTGGACTAATATAAAACAAACTCAAGAGGCAGTTCTGAATTGCGTTCAGTTCTCCGGTATCATCAGTTTGCAATATCTGGCCAAACACATCTGCAACAGTGGGAACCAAGTTGGGCAGTTTCTTGCATACAGTTACCAAATCCTTTACTGCTTGTTTTCTAACTGCAACGTGGCCATCCTCACAGAGATCAAACAAAGCGTTGCATGTCTCCATTTCCATATCGGGAAAGTACTGAGCAAATCTTGAGATAAATTGAGACGCAAGTCCTTTCTCCTTCCCAGCGCTTTGAACAGTCTTCAAAAGATCCTTGTATTGATCCACTAATGCCAATTTGTCCGTAGCCTCACTTAGGTCGTCGTATATTTGGTACAATTTTTCAGTAATTCCTTTGCTGGACTTTCCTGACCGTTGTTGTGACTTTGAGCCAGATCCTTTAGATTCTGCCTCATTTGATGGCTTGTTTTCAGGTTTTGTGCAGTTTTGCACCGTGGTGCCCGATCTGCTTGAAACATTACTCATGTTGTCCAGTTTCAGCTCTGCAAATAATTATTTAAATAAAATATGTAAACCAAACTATTCAATCTGCTAACTAATAAATCAATGAGCGGTCCAAAACAACGTATAGTAATTACCTTGCTGTGCAAATGAAGGGAAATTTAAAGCTATACGATTCCTAACTGCCAGTTGTAGAGAAGCGGTGGTTGTTTGTTTTCAATGAAATCAAATTCCTGTAAAAAAAATCCCACAAATGAATTCATTCAAATTTAAACATTCAAAAACAAGTACAACAACAGATGTTGTAATACCATGTAATTAATTACGTTCACGACATATTTCAAAATAATTTAAGCAGTGATTACCTAATATTTACGAATCAATCGGATAATTAATCTAGAAAACAAATGACACATCAAAAAACGAGACTAAACACTAAACAACATGTAATCGTGCACCGTGCTTTAGTTCGTGCTTGTAGTAGTTGTATTACGTCACACTTGCTAGTAGAGAGTTCCCAATTTTCCTATCAAACAAAACAGCGTGATTCTTAGTTATGCAAAAAAAATGTTGAAACCCCGGAAGGTAGTAAGAAGGACTAAGGACACTAAGGAGTCCTTAGTAAGGACTACGGATTAGTGAAAGGCTCTCATTGAGAGATTGCGATGGATGGATTTTTCAGCTCAGCTGAATGATTCATTTCAAAATTTCAATTCCCATTCCATGCCGTATCATCATGATGTTGTAATAGTAAATATAATTGAAAGATCGCAGCATATATCACAATCACATACTGATTCCAGCCAGAGAGATATTATTATGATTTTTAAAGCTTGTTTTTAGCATAATATGCAAATGACATATACAAGCGACAGCTATGCATAGCAGCGAATGAACACAAATTATGCAAAACGCCAAGTACCTACCTACTACCTTACACGAAATACATAAGTGGAACAAAGGTGTCAGTGGAATATACGGTCATTTGTAATATTTATAAGACACTTCATAAGAACTTTTTGGGAAATCATACTTAACTGATAGCTGAATCAAACAATTAAAATCAACAATTTTTTCATGAAAATTAGTAAAGATGTGTAATAGTAAAGTAATGGCATCCCATTGATTTATAGACTAAAACCCGTACATACAAAGGACGCGACTACGCACGCACGCCGAGAAGGAGTGAAGAGAGAGATGCGATACGTTGTCTTCGGTATTGTATATATTATACATACACGCGCGTATGAAGTATTTGACTTGCTGTTATTGTATACACACACATACACAGCTGTTGTATAAATTGAGAAATGTTGTTTCATTGTCTTAAAAAAACGCTAAACAGTAAGAAACCCGGTAAGAAATCCTATTTAATTGTAGGTTTATATTTGTCGAGTTCTAGAAACACGGAATTTTATGAATACATTACGAGAATTTCTTTTTGATCTGCTATAATTTCGGTTTCGTTGCTCTAGCGGTTATCTGTTGCGTTTAAAGTTGTCCATATTAACGCAAAACGCAAGGTATGTTTGTTTGGGTATTTATGTACTATATTGCTAAGATTTCACTAATGCAATGATTTGCCGTGTAAATGTATGCTAATAATTGCTGTGTAATTTTAATATTTTCATTTCAGTTTCTTTTAATATAATCGAGAAGGGAAATTGAATTGTAATTGGAGTCAACATCTTGGCGTTCATCCAACGAAAACGAACATCCATGATTGCTATTCCCAACGTAGTTTATAAATATACATTTCGATTTTAACAGCAAAACTTAGCTATATACATGGACCGATCACATTGGAGGAGTCCTTCTTTTCGAGGCAGGTCCCCGCATCCTAGACATTTAAATCCCAGATTTCGTGGAGACGGAGGCAATTTTGGAACACCTCGTCATTTCCCCCCTCAATGGCAACAAAGGAGTCCGTATCACTATCAAAATCAACCCAGAGGTTCATTCAGTCCCTACCAGCCGAATCCTCATTCGTTTGCAACCTCCACTCCAATCCACGGCTCTTCTGGTGGGGGTAGACGACCATTCTTTCGTGGAGGTGGTGGTGGTCGTTTTAACAAGAGACCGTCTTTCGGATCGTCATCATTCGTAAGACGCAGATAAAATTAAAATAGTATAAAAATTAATTTAATCCAGTTCAATTTTAATGATCAATTTCAAAGATATTTTTCCCGCCAGTATGTTCTCATGATTCTTTATAATGTTTAGGGAAAAGGAGGTTCTGGGGACGACATCGAAAATTGGATTAGCCCTGAAATGTGGACTGACCCGTGGAAATCATTTCTCCCTTCCCAAGAACGAACAAAGTTTGCAGAATCTGATTTCAATGTATCATCAGCAGATGAAAGCAGTCGCATAACTGTAACTTCTGTAGAAGACACAAATACCAAGTTTGCAGACACCGATTTTGATGTTAGTGAAAGTAGTAACATATTGAAAACAAGTGAACCAGCAAGGAAAGATTTAGATCTTACTTCTACCTCAATGAATGCGAATAGTGAATTGGAAAAATCCAACACTGTTGATGAGGTTGCAGCAAACGATGAAGATGATTTAGAAAAATATGCAACGGATCGGATAGTTTATGATGACAGTAGCGACCAGTCACATTCTTGACGTTTATAATTAGCATTAGATTACACAGAATAAAATAATAAGCAATACTGAATTTTACAACGCTGTTTATCTTAAAAATACAATAAAATGCGTTCACACACATCTTGTTTAAAATTTCTTGTTCAGTTTTATTTGACAAGATCTCAAGTTTATTTTTATATTGAGATAATGATTAAAAAAGTTAAAGCAAAGTGTAAAATAAAATATCTAATTATTTCAAATCCACAGGTTCCAACATATTATAATATAAAACACGATAGTGTATGAACATTTACAAGTTTGATTTGATTTGAAGTTTGTAAGCTTATTTTTGTACTTGATCATAATGTAAAAACTACCTATGGGATTCACTTCACTATATCCATCAATATACACAACAAGTTTTCATACATTAATTACTAAATTCTTACAGTCTAATATCACAGTTCATCAGTCTTATTCGTTCATGTTAACATATAATATAATAGCAGCATATATAAATTTTTGGTTAATATCAAATCAAAACTTATTACACGATATATATTTTACGTTATATCTTATGTACTAAAAATTCTCCAAGTACTCCCCCACAACATACGACTTGGAATGTTGGAATGCGGTTTTTTCTGTGATTGTAAAGGTACAACCACAAACGGTGATTCTTGAGCAGTAAATACAATCCTGTTAAACTTCAATCGGTTGTTCTACTGGTGCCGGTGGAAGTGCCGACCTGAAATATAAAAATTAAAATCAATTAATATTAAAACTGTACACCTGTTCAAAGACATTACCAGATTACGTCTACAAACACACTACTACACTACGCAAGTAGTTAAATAATTAGTTATAGATTGAGCGTTTTTTTTGGAATTAAGTTGGGTTTCACGAATCGAAAGTCTGAATATTTACCACTGACTCCTGTTCCTATGTACGTTAAATATTAGATACCTTTATTACTGTGCATAAATACAACCCTTACACGTCAAAGTATTGAATATTTTGAGTTTGCCAATTAACACTCGTATTTCACCTTTAGTCCCACAAAGCGATACGATTTCTCACGATACTTGCAACTTCCTGCGCCACAAGTGTGGAGTAATGGAGATTCTCCATTGGAGAAATTGTTAATTTCTACAGTGAACGATGCGTAAATTACTTAATACAGGACGACACCGTATACGTACGTACATGATATGTAGCATTGAAATGTATTATGAAGACATGCACTGATTGCTGTTAGCTAATTTACTTCAATACACAACAAGCAGTTTCCAAGAAATTCGATGACGTATTAAATACTGTGATGTACATTTCCAATTGACTACGGTTAGCAAGGGCGCAAATTAGCAAGATTGGTGGTGGCAATTTCACCACATTCTCAGAACGTGACTCTAAAAACTTCTTTTATGCAAACCCATTTAAAGTGTCATGAATTAATGTACATACATATAGTACTATTATAATTTGTACATTTGTTGGAATTCAAATGCTTTAATATGATTTCTGACTGATATACCACCTGTTCATAATCTAAAAATTAAAAAATATGCTTCGTGATAAGCTAAATGAAGCCAAGAAGAACTATGTATTGTGTTAAATACGATGCATTTACATAATTACAAACATCTTCACTCAACTTCATAATCATCCACATAATCGTTTCATTATTCTAGAGAAAAAGTGAGGAAGAATGGGAAAATAACGTATATCTAATGCTAGCTAATGGTTGAAAAGATTACAGCGCGTAATACAAAACCTAACCAGAATAATTATTAGCAATCCCTGAAATTATATAACTAACTTATAGGTGCGCTCTCATTAAACGATTAAATGCATCAACTCAGATTTCAGTTAATTAACAGAGTTACGGATATTAAATTTTTTTTAACGTTTGTGGTGAAGTTGTCTCTGTATTTTTACTATAATCAATGAGAGGACTCCACACACATGGACGGATAAACTATACATTATATACATGAGTTACCCGCGATGAATATTCCTATTACTACGCGGTCTACTAAAAAATATTATAATGACTACTAATTTCTACTCTACTAATTTCCTTTTAATTTTTCTACGTTTTATTCATCGAAATATATTTAAAACTAATACACTATGTGTGCCACTACAATTATATGTCTACCAATAATAAAACGAAAGGTATCACGAGGACATGGATACCTATTTTCCTCCCCGAAATTAATCTACCACTCGAGCTTCCGTCAATGCTAGTGCGAGAGGTTTATGAACTATTATATGAGGTTACTAAACATTTATTCATTTATAATGAGCAAATGCCGTGCAAAATGCTTCAAAAAACCGATGCATTCACAAAGGGCCCGTTGCATGATGCATTAGTGTTATCTTATGAGCAGTTTCATTCAAATTCAGATCCAATACTAGGCCAATATCAATGCAATAATATGTAAATGGTGTAACATTTTGTGATGTGTATGCCAAAATCATGAGTCAACAATATGGGCTTTCTTAAGATAAAAGATAGTTCTAATCATTATAGCATCTCTTGCCTTGTGAGTGAAATACTTGATTACTCTGCGCGCGGTGTCAGCGGTCCTTCTTCGCGATGTCTGTGCGAGTCACTGATGATGTCATTTTCCTAAAACATGAAAATGCTCACACACCACACACACACACTATATACCGACGGAAACGAATTTCACATGCCCATGCTCACACACTTTGAAAGGCAAAATCTAGAAAAAATTCACGTTTTCAAGAGGGTACAATTTAATTATAATAACAAGTAAATTATTAATCATCATCTATATAATAATAGTAATAATATAAATGTATAGAACGAACCGAGAAGAAGACTCAAAACACATATCTAATAATATGTATGCATTATATACGTAGGTAGATGTATTTCATATACTTATAATAATCATGTAGTCGAAGAAGATAGAATATTGAATATACGTTTGTTAGTGTGGGAATTTATAGGATTATGTATCTTCAAAAAACTCAACATCTTCTCATATTCTATCCAAAATAGCAAAGATAAGCTTGAAACATTTTTTTTTGTTTTTGCTTTTTTTTGCATCATCGTGAAACTGAACGCATTATATCTATCACCATATGTTTTACCGATATTTTAACGTTGAATTTGCAAAGATATATATTTTTTGAGTGTGTTTGTAGTCTATATATTGTATAAGTGCTTAAACTCCAATTTTATCATTACGGTAAAAACTCATTGCCGTCATTGGTTGTAGGATTGGAAGAGCCTGATCCACCAGCACTTGTAACAGGTTTAGCAGGTAAAAGGCCTTGTGCTGCAGGGACGACTTCCGGCTTAGCACTTTCGCGATTTCTACGGCGTTGCTTCTTTGACCAAAGTTCGTGACAATCCTGCCACGTGGGTAAATCTGGAGGCGGCATTTTGTCCGGATTTACTCCTTTCAGCCACTTACTGTTCAGTGCGTCTTCAGCTGAAATTCTTTTTTCTGGATCCAACTCGAGCATTTTGTCCAACCTTTAGACAGCGAAAAATAGAAAAACCAATATTTTTATGATGCTGATGATAAGAAATAAAAGTGTGCGCTGCGATTTCCTAATAAATACTTGCCCGTCCGCCATAAAATTTGCCACTTCAATGATTTTCACATTTACAAGTACAAAAGCAAGGAAAGCGAAAAAGATTACAACAAAAACTCATTCTCAAGTTTGTTAGTAAGCGAAAACAAGTAGTAAGTAATATTAAAAAACCACGAAAAGAGGAAGGTAATTCTTAATTAAATATCATTGTCTTCAGTATACGAATACGGAAAAATATTTCATAAAACATAATTTCAACCCGAAATATATCATCATATATGTACAAAATAGAGTCAACTTTAAGAAAAACAATGTTACGTACTTGTTATTCATCAAAATGTTGCTGCATTTAATATCGCGATGAAGAAAGTTCTTCCTGTGACAGTAGCTCAGGCCATCGAGAAGTTGTCTCATAATGCTAGCATTATGATCCTCCGTGAAATTTACCATTCCCGATTCCAACAGACCCATCAAGTCATGGTCCATGTACTCAAACACTAAGTAAAAGCTACCGCGGTCCTATACAGCGCAAGTTGAACGATAAAATGCTACTTTAGTAAACAAGGTATTTTCCATTCACATTGTTACATGATTGTAAAAATACCCTTCAAGTTTACCTTTCTAAAGTCAAGGGCATCAGCTTTGTCGGTGATAATCTCTTTCAAGTTCACAATGTTCTTGTGATTAAGCTGACGAAGAATTTTTATTTCACGCACAGCAGTGATAGGAAAGCCTTCCTTTTCATTTTCCAAGCGGACTTTTTTCAGCGCAACCATTGCACCACTGATTGCATCTTTTGCCTTGTATACTTGACCGTAAGTGCCTTCTCCAATTTGGGCAATCATTTCAAAAGAGTCTACACAACGATCTCCCCAATCAGCTAATTCTTTTCGCTTATGGAGAATTTTAGGCTTAACATACTTTTTACGGTTTGCTTCAGCTTGCGCTTCAGGTCCAACTATGATACAAAAATGATTAAAAAAAATAAACCAAGGTAAGTTAAAGTTCTTTCTCAACTTTAAAAGAATTTAGCTACTACGGAGTAGTAGTGATAGTAGTTTTTGTATGAGAGTAAAACGGAGCTAAAGTTGCACGATATAAAACGCAACCTAGCACGGGACTCTCACTATAAATACTTTCCCTGAGCGTATCAAGAGTTTTATCATTGGATGGATAAACCTCTCAAGCAGCCCAGGTCGACCAGTATAAATATTCAAACGTAATTCCATTCACTTATCCTAATTACCCTACTAAATTATTTCATTGTAAAAACACTTACCTGGAGGCATGGGAAGATCTTTAGTGATGCTCATAATCTTATTCTTCTTCGAAGAAATGACACCATGTAAATTCCCATACATCGCCTGTGCCGCTGCTGCATTGGGCAGGCCTGGCATTAATCCCATTGTTGTAGATAAGACATTGACGTTATTCTTAATTCCATCCATCCCAGGTGGAAAAGGAAGCTGCATCAGACTAGGTATTGAGGAACCGGTAGCAAGTGCTCCTTCAGCAAAAGAAGTTGGTGCAGCGGATTTTGTATTATTTTCAAGATTTACAATTGCTACATCACTTGCAGATATCAGTGATTCACCATCAACAGAATCTATGGACATTGGCTGCATCCCCGATTCGCTGTCTTGTTCATGTTGGTGAGGTGTAGATTTTTGGGGCATACTACCGCTCCCACTTCCGTGACTGTCATCGTCGTTAATTGTCACTACTTCTGAGACTATTTGTAAATCAGACAAATTGGCATTCTCGGCTTCCATAATCATTACTGGAGGAGGACTAGGAGACTTCTCCTTTGGTATTGGGCCATGCTGTTGTCTTACAAGTTGTGCAAAGAAACTTGTAGCTGACATGTTGTCCATTGGTTTACACTTTTTAGCTGGGGTGCTACTTCCACCGCCATCCACAATGCTACCGTTCCCACTTGGACTATTTCTGGGTAAGTTGGCTGACACCATCTTCCTATTTGGCCTATCAAGAAAATGCAGGAAAAATGGTTAAAGCATAATAAAGCAAACTAAAAGAGATGATGAGAGTAGAGTCAGCGTGCCACTTCTTGTCGGAATGAAGTTTTAAAACCTCATTTATGTCATAACACAAAAAGCGTTTAGCAAACAGGTTTGTAGGAATTCTAATGAAATCATGAATACGATAAAGCTCCAAGTACGTAAAGATTTTACTTATACATAGCATTACACACTAATAAGAAAGCAGCTGTAGTAAAGGATGGAAAATGAAAACTAAAACAAAAACCAATTTCTTACTTTGGACTTTCAGATTCCTTTCTATGACGTTTCTTTTTCTTCAGCCGTCTCTCGTCGATCTCGTTGATTTTCTTTTTGTTGTAGAGTTCTGCTGGTGGAATATATTTTTCATACGCTTTCGGAGGAAGAGGTGGTGTGTGGGGGGAGTAGGGAGGTGTCATACGTGTCGGTAGGGGTGATCTAGGTGGAGCCATGCGGTCTGGCCTGCCAGGATAACCTCTTTCGTCCCGAAGTGGGGGAGAGATGGGGCTACCTGGGGTCAAATCATCCGGCACATTCGAAAGACTGACAGCAATTCTTCGGGGAGGGGGAGATACTGGGGGAGGAAGAACCGCTGCACCATCATCGTCAGAGCTTATAGGGCTGCCCAATGCAGTGGGCTCCTTCTCCGCTCTGAAATTATTAAAAAGAAAAACAAGGGATTGAATTACATTTGCAAAGTTAAAACTTATTACTTTGTTTTTAGTTTTTAAATAACAAAATTGTATGAGAATTTAACGGAGCTAAAGTTGCACGATATAAAACGCAACCTAGCACGGGACTCTCAGAAATACTTTCCCTGAGCGTATCAAGAGTTTTATCATTGGATGGATAAACCTCTCAAGCAGCTCAGGTTTTACAATAATGTACTAATGTAAAATTCCAAATTCAAAGACGCTCTAAGCTTAGTAATGGTCGGATTAGACAACCAACTGTAAATTAATTTTCACCTACCTAGTTCTGGACTTGTCAGATCCCGATTCAGATTGGGACTCACTTGACGATGACCCCGATTTGGAACGTTTTCTGTCCTTTGCTTGTTGAGATCTTGCTTTCTTTACTTTCTTCCTTTTTTCCTTGTCCTTCCTCCTCTCTTTATGTTTTCTCTTGTCCTTTCTGCGTTTCTTGGATTTACTCTGACCTGAATTATCTGTACCAGCAGCAGAGTCCGAGTCCCCATTTTCAGTTCCTTTCAACCTTTTAGCAGGAGGGCTTGATGTCTTCTTATTATCGTCTGACAGCAAGTCTTCGTCAGCCGTTGAAGGCACTACAACTCTTGCATGGGTCTTTTCAAATTTTTCGGGGTTACTTGAAAAAGATGGTACTGGAGCATTTGCTTTATTTACATGATTATTACTGACAGAATCATTTCTTCTCCTTTCTCTGTTATCTTCTCTGCTTGAGTCTCTTCGTCTTTTTTCTGCGGGGGCGGGGCGGAAGCCGCTCTTTCTTCGCTCCTCCTCGTTCTCTGATGTTAATTCTCCATCGCTTATTGAGGACGAGCGCTTTCGATAACGTCTATGACTGGACTTGCTACCGCTGCCGCTGCCACCACCGCCACTCCCTCCATGATAGTGACTATTTGATTTGGAAGGTGTAACAGAATTGACACCAGCACCACCTTGAGTCCTACTACCTCCTGGTCTCCCCGACTTAGATTCGCTATCACTCTTGATCTCACCAGCTTCAGGTTCTGATAACCCATCAGAAGATACTTCAGAGTAATCTCCACTTCGTCTACCACCACCACTTTTATGAGACCCGACAGATCCACCCGAATCTCTTCTCCGCCGACTTCTTCTACTATTGTTGTCCTTGGAAAATCTTTTACTGTGTTCTGCATATCTGTTACTGGAGTTTAGTGGGGGTGGTGTGCGCTCTCGCTCATAACGAGAGTTGTGGCCTCCTCCGCCAAATCGTTCGGAATTCCTATAGCCGCTATTGTTGTTATTCCCGTGATGACCATATCCCCCACGCCTACTTGAACCAGGTGCATTTTCAGTACTATTTCGACGATAAGCCGGATGATATGGCATGTTTTGGAAAATGGAATAGCCACAACAGAAGTTTTCCTCCAGACGATAAATACACGGTACTGGAATGAAAAGCTTCAAAACTTCTGGCAAAGGCGAAAATTCAATATTTGAAAATCGAGATTACAACTACATCATCCTCTTATAATTATACAACATTATCTAAATAAACTAACCGTTAACAATATTTTTTTTGTCGAACTTACAAGAATACTACCACACGATTCGATAGTGTAAAAACAATTTTAACAACAAAACAAACTACCCTTACATTTAAAGTTTAAAAAAAGTTACAACCTCTAAATTTGATTCAAAAATTTAACAAACAGTGTTAGCAGGAAACGAGCAGAGAATGACCCTACAGTACTGTTTTGTTCTTACATGACAAAACTATACGTTTTAAAATATGTAAAGTAGATTAAAGTTCCCGCTCTCAGTTATTAATCACAATTAGAAGTATTTAATGGTCAACTATTTCAACAACTCTCCATAATTCTTCTGGCCAATTCCGTCATCGGCTCAGCTGATCTAAAACAATAAAAAACAAAACAACAACACGTTAATAACATTGTCTTTCACTAAAAATCAAATAAGAAATAGATTGATTTCTACCTGACTGACAAGATATAAGATTTTAAAACAAGTGATAAAATTATGCTTTACCCGTAAATTGAATTAACCCTCTACTACAGAACTATAAATAGTTATTCTAAACAGCTTAAAGTGACCACTGAGATTTCAGATTTTAACAATTTTGGTACACACGCCCGTCGTAATTATTACTAGAAGGTCTCCACAACAAAATATCGTACAATTTCTATTTACGCGGTATACACTCTTGTGCCCCTAAACTCTGCCATTTGTATCTCATGACACTAACCTGGGTACACCCATACACTTGTTTAAATACTTTACAAACTAAAATACACCAATATATTATGACAAACGACCTTTTGACTCAGTGATCATTAACAAAAAGAAACGTTAAATCAAGTACGCTCTGTCTATGATACCCTACCCTATAATCCACCTATTGTTGTTGTAAATATATATTGTCATAAAAGTTACCTTGAATTTATAATATACTGTTAAGTATGTTTGAAATTATTGTGTAATACTACCACTACTAAAAACCAGCAAAAAAATTAACATTTTTTACTGCTCTATCTGCAATCTGTGTGGGGTTGTAACCCTATGTAATCCATATCAAATGTATTGATCTAATTAAAATTAATTAGAATGTTTTTGTTTTTTTGGGGAATTTAATTTAGTGTCCATTTTACCACTGAAATTCTACCCGAAAAATATGTACAAAAAATTCCTCCACCTTCTCAAGAAAATGCTTCTCTTTCCCCTTTATTTTTTGTTGTTTGTCAAACTGAAGGTTTAATATTTACCATTATATAACTTACAACTAATTGAATTAATTTATTTAATTAAAATCTTACGTTTTTGCAACGAAAATTGTGGAAAAATAATAATGTTGCAATCCATAATGTTAAAACATTACACCGTGCGGAGAAGAAGAGGAATGATGATGACGGCTAATATGGAACGGATGTGTTGTATGTCGTCGTAAGCACAAGAGTATAAGTATAGTACGCACGTAAATACATATCGCTGTTGTTGGCTTTAACCCTTTCCCAATCCCAATTCTCCCATCATGTAAATATAAAAGTACAATACATAAAGAAACCGGTAGAGTGAAACCACTCACGTAGCGAAAAACTCTATTCACCTAAGAATCAAATGGATTGATACAATCAAAAGTAATTAAAAGTGTATCTGCAACAGCAATTAGCCCTTCCTTTCTTACTGTCATATTTTAGTAATCTTGCTCAACTGAGCTTCTACAGTATAACTTATAACTTGAAATAATTTGACTTAAAAATAATTTAGTTATGGCGCTAACGGACAGAGACAGACAGATACAAACCAAATCATAAAACAACTTACTCGATAAAGTGGCTTGAAGGGTGTACAACTTAGTAGTACCAGCCAACAACATACCTTTTCTTTTTACATTGTGGAGTTGTATTGTACATACATATACACAGTCAGTAGTCAGTAGTCAGTACAATACCTCGTTTGCTTTTCTGTGATTTTTGATTATGGTGCGGTGGTGGTGACGACGACGACTGGTTGAGTAGCTTTTCTAGTTTTATTCGTCGGTCCAAGTTAGATTTTTAGCGTATGGATGAGAATCATGAAAATGAAATGGATAAAAAAGAAAGGATTAGATAAGTTATTTAAGGATTCACACTGCACACATAACACAACTATTATTTGCTCGTGTATGTAAGGAAGCATACTAATATTCATCCATAATAATGGGTATACGTGCATGCATGTGTACTACTAGTACTAGAAGGTTTTGTTCTTTTGAGTCAAGTTTAGTAGAAAGGGTAAAATGCTGAGGCTCAATGTTGTGTGCATTTTTGTCATTTCTTCAAAATTTCAGTTGGTTGTAAGTATATATTACAAAAACATGGTCTTTTAGGGTGTAGTGTATTGTGTACGTATGTCTTTTCTACTACTACAACAACAGTCGCAGTCAGACGTTCCTTGCTTTTTTACTGTTTGCATTCTGGTAGTTCTCTGAGGAATCCATTCAAATGAGCATTGAGCAGCGATAGAGGAGAATGAGACGAGAAATGTGAGTTCTCGCAAAAGGCCACAAAAAACCATATGAAAAGTAACCATGTACCGTAGTATAGAAAATACTACTAAATAAATACGACTTGGAAAAAAGAATCTCGGCTCTGCAAAAAGTAATATGTTTAATCAAGTACATTTATGTTAAGATGACATGAATATATGAGCGACTAAGCGAATATACTAGAGAGACCAAGGTCGAGCGACTGGATTGAGGAGTCGTTCGTGGTGACAAGAAAATGGTAAAGCACAATCTGTTGTTAGTGTGGAAGTTATGTGTGGTGGAGAGTAAGGTGCTGGTGCTACATATTATGATGGATGCATGCATGACAAATTGATTTTACTTTTTGTGGTAACAGAGGACGTTGTGGTGATGATAAAACAAAGAGAAGCTCTGCACTGTCAAAAGTAGGATAAAAACGAATGACAAGTTTTTAATATCATCATGAAATAGGTAAGTGTAATTACAAAAATTTGAAATGCACTTTGAATTTGAAAGCCATGGTATACCAATTAATTTGTCTACATCAAAAAATAGTAGTGGTACTAATTTCTTAGAAAAGTCCCCCAAAGAAGGAGTCATCAGCACAGTAGCAATAGGGCTTCAACTTTTGTTCCACACAATCACTTTGTCCTTCATAGCTATTTGTCCTGACCACATCTTCTGTTAATCTCCATCTTTTATCCCACAATTGTATTACTGTCGTTTCAAATGTGGCATCACCGGGTGTGGTTGTGAAAGCGATTTGTAAAACAAGCACTTCAGAATAATTCTTACAGGATGACAGAGTAGGTGCGGGGGTAGTAGTAGTATTAGTGGTAGTGGTATTATCATTCACGCTCCCTGTTGCATTTCCCTTTGTACTTTTATCTTTCTCGGCACTAAACTGACAGCCTTCTTTAATAATTTCGTTGGAATCCCACCGTGACACTTCATCAACAGACTGTAAGAGCAAATTTGCACATGAGCTGTGATCCCGTAATAGCAAATTTATAGAAGTGACAATAAATTCCGCGGCTTGTTCCACCAACTCGGAATCCTTTTTCATGGGAAGTTTTCGGTGACACACACACCAATGCAGGGGAATACCTGCGGTAAAACAGGTACGGTTTTCTGGCACTTCATTAAATAAACTTAGTCCTCGATACTTGCCTAAAGGTACTTTCTTTCCATTTGGTAGTGTGAATACTACTGAATCATCCTTTTCAACAGGTGTATTTTTCTTATCAAGTAAATAGTCTAAATTGAGAAAGTCATACAAAGTTTTATGCATATCAAAGGCACTTGTAACTCTGTCAGCATTTTTGCGTAAATTTCGATAAGCTCGATGATATTTGATTCTAAACCAGTGCGGAAGCGCAATGTAAGCTATAGGCATTCTATCTTCTAGTTTCCCTTGAGCAGTGCTCCGAATTTTGTCTAGTCGACTGCCATGATCTCCAAGTATTAGCAAGGCAGTATTGTTAAGATGATGATTGGTATGCAAATGCTGAAGAAGTTGAAGTAGTGATTCATCACCCCATCTCATTTTGTTGAAATCATCATGAGATAATTTTGTGGACCATATGAACTGAAAATATGTCTGTCCGTCGAACACTTGAGCCATGGATTTCACATAGTCCAGCAGTTTTTCAAAGGACAAGGCTGATCCATAGCAGTATCCACTCTTGTAGCTGTGATGCTGCTGCATTAAATAGGAAAAGGGCCTAAAATAATAATCAGTAGGTGCCTTTGAGAAAGCGTTTCCCCAATTCATGTTAAATATCCCAATGTTGAGGTCATCTTCTGCCAAACTTGTCCTGTATCCATTTGCCCCAAAGTCTTTCCACATGAAAGGGCAGTCATCCAAGTGGGTATGGGAAGTTCCCTGAGATTCATCCACGCACTCCTTTTTAAATTCTTCTAGAGTGCGACCAGTGAGTAAGGGTACTACATTAGGTAGCGTGTTTTCGGCCACTTTTGTGTAACCGTTTAGTGAGATTGCTCTCATGGCATTGAGAAGGTACTTGTTTGATTTTGGCATGGCACGGAGAAAGTTCATGTGGGAAGTGGCATCCAACCCCAGTATCACAACGCTAAGTCGATTGCCTTGAAGAGAGGAGAAAGTTGAGGATGTGTCCATTTCCGCTTCAAACGTTTCCACACGGCTTTCAACTTGAGCTTTTCGGGGAGTAATTGCGAATCCATCCCGAAAATCAGTCGTGGTTGCTGAGCTGACACAGAGCAGCTCAAAATATTCAATATCTTCTGGAATGGGCGTAATTTCTTCTGTAATTTCCTTGCAGTAATTATGGCTCCTGAAAGTTAAACATAAGTAATTGTGAAGTGCAATAAAAGTGAGTTGAATATTTTTATTTTATTAAATTTAAAAAAAATTTTTTTTGCATATTATCGCATTACCAAATATTGTTATCTCCATTTCGATGAAATGGCCGATAACAGCATTCTTTCGTCAGAGATGCACTGACATTTGGATTTCTCACGAGTAATGACCCGTTTTGAATACTGAATGGAATCTCATCATTAAACGGATTTCTCTGCTCGCGAACACAATTTGGTTTGTTGGAATAGCCAACAAATGGTTTCACCTCTGCGGAAAGGGGCTTGAGAACTGGAATCGTACATCGTTTGAGTCGAATGCCATGTTTTGGTGAAAACACGTCTTCCCTGTAAACTCTATTTATAATTTCATTGGCATCATGATCATCATGTTGTGCTGCCTTGGTGTGTGTGTATTTAAAGATAAACTTTTTACGTGCAGTAGTAGCCGAGGAACTAGTAGCAGTGTCGTCGGTGAAAGAAATTATTGTGTTGCTAGTTTCTGAAGGTTGATAAGCAGTAGTGGGAATTTTATTACTAGTATTGTTTAACCTGTACTGAAGTAGACTCTGATTGTGTAAGTATAGCCCGGCCGTGGAAATGATGCCAATCACAGTGAGGAACAAAAAATGTTTCGGTCTACAACGTGAAAGACAGTCATAGAGGAGAACACAGCAATCTACCGTATCCACCGGAGAATTATTCTTGCAGTTTGATGATAACCTTCCTCTTCCACCAATGCCACTGTCTACAACATGCGATGATGATGATGGAGGTCGATTTCCAGCGGAAGTGGAAGGGTTGATTTTATTTTCACCTGGTGCAGGTGAAACTCCATCAAAAGTTAATGTTGTACCATCAATTGCACTTGGGAGGCGCAACTGTCTGTAGTATTTCTTGCTTGTCCTATATTTCCGAAGAAATAGCAGTTTCAGTCCCTGCTTTCCCATTCTCCTAATACCCCAATCTAACAAACATTTCTTTTCACTCGGGAGTCAATTTTGTATATCCCTTTCTCCATTTGACTTTGGGTTCTCTGATGAATAAAACACATTTGCAATTGCACCTGTTAAAATTTTTGACTGACGAATCTCAAGATTCTTTCATTTCGTTAAATAGTTCATGCGTAAAGGACTTACGTGACGTTTTTACCTTTGTTTTCCAAGTAAAAAAGTAATTTTTATGAAGTATGAATTTCAAATGAAACAAACCACCCTCGTTTTCATCGTGATTCGCCAATGTAGATGATATGTGCTTGTACTTACGCATCAACTTTTCACTACACTTGCTTTCGCGTATAACAAAGTTTTGTTGCAGGTGCACTGCGTAAACATAACGTGTGTTAAGCAGGTTGGATGGGTGGATTGAAACGAAATCGGATATTGAGGCGTCTTTCCTGCAAAACTAAACTCATATTAAATTTAATACTTTTTCAACTTTATCTTTTTATTAATATTTACATTGGCTCTTTTGCACAGTCCAGCAGGACTGCTCATTCTTCTTGACTGTTCGTGTTTTGGATTACCACACATCAGCACAAACACAAAAAAATACATTCGAGCAAAAGGGCAAATTTCGATAACAAATAATATTACCAAGTAAAGAGGTTTAAAAATAAGTTGGTTTTATGATGATGATGATGCTCCTCTATATATCACGACCAAATGCAGGAATGATGTCAATACTTCAATTTGTATGCACAATATATATGTGTCAATATAAATTACATTGAAGAGAGAGAGAGAGAGAAAAAAAGAGTTTCGTGCTGAACTTTTTCTGTCAACCAGTTGAATCGTAATATTGTTTGTGGTATTTTTTCCAATCCATAGGAAACATAATGGGAAAGCTATTTTCATATTATTTTGATAGCTGGCATTTACTTGGTGAACTATAATTTTGTTATAAAGGATAGGCGGTTTTGCTGTAAAAGTATTTTGATTACGTGAGTTATTTTGTAATTTATGTCTTCTTTCCTGCGCTGGAATACATAATAAGAAACTGATAAACGGAGAACGGCTCTTCATATGCTTATGTATGTAGTCCTTTTCTTTGGAGGAAATTGAAAGAAATGAATATAAATTATTGGACTAGTTTTTTACGTAATTGTACTACTATCTTGTCACCATTTTAAGGTTACAATGTGCCTCCTTGCTGTTTGAGTTTGAAAGAGTGTCAAAGTCAATATCAGCAATATGTATAATTGAAATATAATAATATTTGCACTTGTTTGGTCGAGTTTGGTGAAAGCAAAGGAAACGGAATTTTCTTCAAGTGTTTGCTGTTGTGTGTGTTTGTGCCTTTAAAGGAATATTATTATGTACAGGTAGGTTATTGATAAGTTTATGATACAAGCTTTTGTGTCATCATCATCACCCACTTGACCCAATTTCAATGTCCACTTCATTGTTAGCTTGGCTGAACATGTGGAATGACACGTTGATAAATTATGCATCCTTTTTATCATAGTCAGCATCACCACTCTACTATCGTCATTATTATCGAAGCGGAAATATTTATTTGAAGTAGTAGTTGTTGTCGTACTTGTCATTTTTGTATGTCTGCGTTCCATACATGTGTAGGCCTGCTATTGTGTTGATAGACCATATAATATTCTACGCATAACAAAGGTGTTTGTATAATTGTATTTTGTGGATATTATGTCCCTGTCTGTGTAAATTACATAAGTAGCAACATTGTCGTGGCTAATGCGTCATCCTTGCATCAAGAAGTATGAAGTAGTGTCCAGAGTCCAGACAAGGGAGACACGTCCATTGTATATAGCCTTCACAATAATAAGATAATTTTCAAGTTGAGACTCAACTGCCAAGTCTTTATTTGAGAGTATTTTTTTATAAACCACAAAAAAGTTTTCCGATTCATAAAACGGAGCAGTTAAACCAGAAAAGGTAACCACAAAATAGCAAAATAATTATATCGATATGTACGGAACGTGAGGAATTAACTCATTACTCCATACTATTATTTGTGAGGCAAATGCAGTAAATGTTACATAATAAAAATATTGCTTTTAAGACATATTATGCTGTTGGCTTGTACTATCAATTTTTATCATTCCCTTAATATGCATATTAGATAAGAAATTAATTGACTGCTAGTTATTGATGGCTACCAAGTTATGTCCAACCAAACAAGTATATCCTTCGCTGCCCCAAGTGACTTTTGGAAAATTTTGCGCGTGTAGTATTTTTGAAACTTTAGTGTTTTAACTACCAACGCAATTATTGTGCGAGCTAAATAAAATATATTAATAGCTACGTCAAATTCATGTACCATTGTTCATGCTTTTTCTTATTACTTACCCATATTAGGGTAATAGTAATAAGAATTTGTCAAAGCTGAACAAAGGTTTAAAGCATAAACGCTTGCCACCGTAATCATTCATGTTCAATGGACCAATTGAAATTTATGTAATTTTTTTAACTCAGGGTTATTTTATATATGTGATTTTATGATTATGATGTGGGTGCATCCAGCACTTCCACCTGTCATAATAAGCTAAACAAGTTTTCCATTCAAACAAATACAATGGTGTAAAGTATTGGCATCACGAATTCCGTGCTTTCACCTTGCCTTACACAGTAGAAAGTAGAGAAACAGCAGATGCATAATTAAAGTTAATAGCATTATAGATTAAAAAATCGACTTTTTATTTCACCGCATGCTTGTATTGTTATGTAGGTTTTTCACAAATGTACACAACTTTTGCACGCAATGCCTATCATACAATTACTGAAAGTGGTCATCCATTACATGGTTATTTTCGCCTTGTTCATTAAAACTAAGAGGTGAGAGGATATATTATTCAAATATGTTAGTAGCATTATTTCAGCGTTTACGATAGATAAATTTCATTTCATGATGACACATGTACTGTGCAGTCCAACACCAAAGCATTTATAACATCGTGTGACTCTCCTCATTTATCATTTTCAATTGCGCAGATATCGATATACACTCAGGTCATCGCAAAAAAGGCGTAAATAGTTATAAAGTTTATCTTCTCTGATTTTCGAGTTAGTACGGTAGTTTTGCTCCAGCTAATCATCTCAAGTAAAGCTTGTAGTAAGAAAATGCGACGATATTGCATGTAGAAATGATGAACATTCCGTGGGCAGTCAGATAAGGTGAGCAAGGCAAGGGCAAAATGCTATTTTATCATTGGGATCATTCATTTAAAAGGTTTGATCAAATTCCCACTATTTTGCACCCCGTCCAGCTGTTTGAAATATTAACATGAGCCCAAATGAAGGGTCACACGACTTCAGCTCCCCCCTTATTTGCTCAAACATTTTAAATGAATGTGCCCATCGCCTGAAAGTTACCAATGAAAACTGTTTCAACTATATATTCATGTGTGCTGTTATATTTTTTCACGGATGTTGCGATTTGTTTATATATAATTTGTATTTCATTCATTTTTATCATGTTTAATGCATTCATAACTTTAAAACCCTATCATCACCTATAATGTATTTATTTGTGTAGTTACAGCTACTTGGCTACTAGTCACAAGGATATTAATGAAAGGTTCATAAAAAAAAACTAATAAAAGTTTGCATGTCATGATGAGTTTTCCTCCACGTCTATTAAATTGTAAAAGCCAAAACCCCACACTTAAACCTATATCATATCACTAATATTCGCATCTATCCAAGCATATATAGTCGTCCTATGATTAAAAAACTGGAAGATGATCTCAGGTTTGCATACGTGGTCTATTATATGACCGGTTTGTGTGCTATACTGGTAGTAAAAAAAGAAGAATTCCCTGTTTCACGTCCACATGTTTTTGTGAACAGTCACATTTCAGAGTACACACATTCTCATATGCGTGTAAATCCTGTAAATGCGTAAAAAAACAACTGTGTTTGTACATACAGGTTTTTATACACAAACAAGAGCACCCTTTCATTTGCATTCCCGTGAATATTTTACACATTTTATTTTTTAACTTGATTATTAGTAATTATAATTTCGTTTGTAGATTTATGGTTCAACTTTTTAAAGTTAAGATAAACTTCATACATAACTATTACTCAACATGCACATAATAATTTAATTTAAATAAGACACATCAAATGACACCTTGAAAGACGACAATAATAATTCGGCTACTTGATCCGTACAGTCTTTAGTTTGCCATAAAATTTTGCCTACTATTCATACATTAAATAGGTATGTGCATAAACTTTGAGCTGTAAAATTCAAAGGGTTATTATTTAAAAAGCTTTCGCATGTTTGGAATATATGGGTGTTGCTGAGAGAGTACTACTACCGGCAAAAAAACTGTTGATGTAAAAACAATTTAATAATAATTGTTGTTGCAAACTATAAATGTTATAGCTGCAGTGCTACCGGATAATTTCAATATTTCAGCAAATCTAAGTTAAGGGAAATGTCCAGCAATAATAATGTAGAAGGGACGACGGAGGGTGCGTCCGAAAACAAAAAGCAGAAGCAAGTTCGGGTGTGGTGTGATGGATGGTACAAGAATAATAATAAAAAGTCCTTTAAAGTTTCTTTAAAATTTTACGGAATTGGTTCGAGTGCTAATAATCTGTTGTTTTTGTGATTAGCTACGATATGGTACATTTTGGCCATGCAAATTCCTTAAGGCAAGCCAAGGCTTTGGGAGACTACTTAATTGTTGGTGTACACACGGACGAGGAAATAACGATGCACAAAGGACCACCTGTATTCACTGAACAGGAAAGGTACAAGCTTTCAAATTAAAAAAAACAAACATGTGCCTTAGAATCGATATATAGAAAACCTGGCAGAATACCTATTAGGTATGAATTTCCTCTAGGTATGAAATGACGCGAGCAATTAAATGGGTGGATGAAGTAGTGGAAGGCGCACCTTATGTTACCACGCTAGAAACATTGGACAAAAATAACTGTGATTTTTGTGTTCACGGTAATGATATTACCACCACTGCAGAGGGTGTGGATACTTATAAATTGGTATGTTTAATTTAAAATGAAAAATTATAACTCTTAATTAGGATTTCTTAGATTTCAAATATGTAGTGTGAAATTTTTAAATAATTTTCAGGTAAAAGACGCTGGTCGTTACAAAGAGGTTGAGAGAACTCAGGGAGTCTCTACAACCGATCTAGTCGGACGAATGCTTTTACTCACTCGCTCCCATTTCCGAAGGGGCGAGAAAGAGTACACCGTTGAAGAGGATGGACATTCCTCAACTCTGGCAACAGACGCTCAAGCAAGGTCACCCTGGACAGGGATGTCTCAATTTTTGCCAACAACTAGGAAAATTCAACAGTTTTCTGAGGGGAAAGAGCCAGAGGTAATTAAATACGGTACCTACAGCTTAGTTTTTAAAAAATTGCAGAAAAATGAGACATACTCTCAATTTGTTCTATCTAATCAAATAGCCAGGGGCAAAGGTAGTATACGTTGCTGGAGCTTTCGATGTTCTTCATCCTGGTCATTTAGGATTTCTCCGGGCTGCACGAGCGCTGGGAGACTTTTTAATTGTAGGCTTGCACACAGACCCATGTGTGAACATGTACAAGGGGTCTAATTACCCCATAATGAATTTGCATGAACGCACGTTATCTGTGCTAGCTTGTAAATACGTGTCAGAGGTTGTGATTGGAGCGCCCTACTTGGTGACACCAGATTTAGTGGATCATTTTGATATAAAAGTAGTGGCTCATGGAAAAGCACATCCGCCTAATGATCCCGTTTCTGGAGAGGTATGTTTATTACACTAAAGTGTGCTCAGGAGAAATCAATTCAATTGAATATTGTTTCGTTAACCGTGTGCCTTATAATCGTAACCATTATCTTATCTTATGACAAAGGACCCTTACGCGGAGCCCAAGCGACGTGGAATCTTTCAAACAATTGATTCCGGCTCAGATCTGACAACCGAGAAAATGGTGCAAAGAATAATCGCCAAGCGGTTGGAGTTTGAGGCAAGGAATAAAGCCAAAGAAAAGAAGGAACTAGCTATTATTGAAGCCATCAACAAGTCTAACGCTAATGAAGTACATGCGTCTTCTTAAAAAAAATTCTTAATATACAATAATTTTAATTTCTCCATTTTACCAAAAAAAAGTGAACAAAACCAAAAAATAATTATTCTCAGAGTGAATACGCTAATGAAGTACATGCGTCTTCTTAAAAAAAATTCTTAATATACAATAATTTTAATTTCTCCATTTTACCAAAAAAAAGTGAACAAAACCAAAAAATATTATTCTCAGAGTGAATGATGATGACCAATAATGAGGATAGTGATAATGGTAATATAATAATGTTTTATCCAAAAAAGTCAACAGTACGACAAAAACCTTTATAACATTTTCTTGAGTAGAGATATATTCACTTCAATACAATCCATAATTTTTAGACCGTGATGTTTTGTCTAGTAGTAGAATAGTAGTTTTTTGCCATGAGTATGAAGTCGAAGAATGAATTTGAAAAAGGAAAAGGCCTAAGGCATTTCAGAAAATTTCATAGCAGTTTAATTGATTGATCTGATCACTAATCTGATTTTTAAAATTTCACACAAATATTCCTACTATGAAATTTTTATATTAATTAACTCTTGCATATAGGTAATATTATGTATATTTTTAAGTCGTATGAATTTGTCTCCAATAATTTTTAACTTGTCACCAACTTTCCAGTCTAAGTCAGTACAATATTTAATTATATCGTATTTTATCCAGGAATATTTTTGTTGTATCTCTTATGTATATTGTATATCAGTCTATTATTTTACTGTTCTCTTTTAAAAAGAATAAATATTATGTGTATTTACTTAGCCAAATGTGACTCGCTTTAAATGATATTACACTATGCTTTTCCTTGAAGAAAAGTTCCTAAAGTTAATGACGTCGCAAACACCGCAATTTTATTTATTTTTTCGTAATGAAAAAATATACAACAAGGGAAGACGAAGAGATTAAATGGAATATTTAATATTCAATTCAAAAGGCATAGTAGAAATTTGCCAACTCTACGAATACCATACGATCGTACCGTACCATAGCATAATGTGGGTCAGCCATATTTTTTTTACATTGTACAATGTTCATTTACTTTCACTTTCCTAGCGGAATCTCACATTGCTCCTGTTCCCTAAAACAATGAAATGACATTTTTGTTTGGAATCTCTTTGAATCTGAGTTCGATTTCAAAGAATTTTGAAATTATTTTTATTGTCAATTTATTTTGTTGCATCATCACTATCATATCACCTATAGAGCACCAGTGGGGACAAGCTGCCTGATGCACTTTGGCCATCCTAACCACTTTGTCATGCCATCATTCACAATTTCTCAAAAAATAAAATAAACCGGAATTTATTTGTTTAACGGTTGTCGTGTTATTATTATGAAGTACCCAGGGGCTGTACCTGCCTACCAAACTAGTGGATTTCATATGGGCAAATTGGCGATTGTATCAGAGAGGAATTTGTCGTCAAGATCTTTAATTACTATGTAAATGCACGCATTTCAAGCTACATCCAAGAAAGTGCATTTGAATTTTTTTGCGGTTGACGCATGGTCAAGAATTGAGAGATGTAAAACACAAAGGAGATCCTACGAAATAGTAGTCATGAGTGCAAATTTCCCTCTGATACACATCAGCAAGAATCCCAACATTTTATTTTCTCTACACCACAAGAACCCATGAAGTCTCCTCCTTTTATATATATATATATAATATAGTCAACCTCCTTGGAAGTACCTGTGTTTGTAATTTTTTTAACATCTGGTTTTCTCCCAATTATTACATTGATTTTACAAATACCCATACAAATTTTGATTCATTTGAAAAGCCATACCGAGATGATAATATAGCTCACTCCAACGAACAACACATTATGGGCAAACTTTGGAAAAAGTTTTCGCTTCTCCTCTGGAAAAACTTCACCCTCCAGAAGAGGCATACGGTTGGGACCATAGTAGAAATTGGTGTTCCGGTCTTTTTTACCTTAATTTTGGTGCTGGTTCGAGGTTTAGTGGACTGGACGGTGGTGAAAGAGGATACAAAATATCCACCATTTCTCCCCGCAGATTTTATAAATGATCAACCGCCATTCATCTTTGCGACGCCTAGAGAACTGTTATACACCCCTGATAGTGGTGACATAAAGACGTTAATGCAAGGGTTGGAACCGATAATGATGGCCATTAACCATTCAGGTAATGGACTTTTATAACAAAGTTGTAGCATTGTTTATTGGAGTTTACAAAAGCGCCGTAACAGTGTTCATTTAATTCATTAAAGTTGTTGGCTATCAAAACGAGGAAGCTTTACTCGAAGACTACACAAAAAAGACGCAAAACAGAAAAGCCACGCATAATCCCGTATTAGCTGCTGTCATATTCAAAACAGATGACATACAAGATAAAATTGATGTAATAATATTTTTCATCCAAGCAAATCGTATAAACTTCAATTTCATACAATGGCAATTTAAATGGTGTACAAATTAATATTGAAAGTTGCATTTCATTTCAGTATGTCATTCGTTTTCCCGCAAGTGCGCATGACGGTAATGTTAGTACCACTCAAAAGATAGGTTTTAAACCTAGATGGTTCACGGAGTTTCTTTACGAACTTTTTCAACTGCCTCGAGACAGGGATGCTGTTGCTGTTGGTAGTAAAGAAAAAAATCCATTTGTAACTTTTTCAAATTCGCGGGGTGGACAACCAGGGTACTGGAAAGAAGGCTTTCTCTTTCTTCAGTCCAGAATTGACATTGAAATTGTGAAATTTAAAGCGAACCAATTGAACAACGTTACCTTGTCCGACAAAGACCTACCCGAAATACAACTTAATAGATATCCTTATCCGTCGTATACTGATGATATTTTCATCCTCGTCCTCCAAACTAACTTTCCCATTTTCCTGATGCTCAGTGTTATTTATTCGATGATCCAAATTTCGAGAAATGTTTCGTACGAGAAGGAAAAGCGACTCAAGGAGGCCATGAGAATTATGGGTCTTCCAAATTGGTTGCATTGGACTGCTTGGTTTATAAAGTCTTTTTCTATTCTACTGGTCTCAACTTGTATACTAACGCTTTTATATAAAGTAACTCGAAAATGAAAAATGAATACTAATACCCATGCCCACTCATGCTCACCAACAACAAAATTGATAATAATAAATTCTAACTTTTGTTTGAAAATTTCCAGGTACCGTTTTACGGGGCTGGCTCAGGAATTCTGAGATATACCGACGCATCATTGCTTTTCACTTTTTTTCTCCTGTATGCATTTACTACCATCATGTTTGGATTTCTCGTTTCCTCATTCTGTTCTTCGGGTATAAATATTTATTATAAAGTTTTATTTATTAAAATTTATAAAGTGCAACTTTATAAATATTGTATCACTTGTTCAAATTTGATTTTGCAATTTTACAGCGAATACTGCTGCAACTGCCGCTGGTGTCATTTTCTTTCTCAGTTACTTTCCATATTTTTTCTTACGCCCACGGTAAGTTATTGTCAGAAGTATTGTAAGTTTAAGTAAGAATATGTATCTGTCTTTTGGTTGCCTGTAATTATTTCAATTTTACATTACTGTTTTGTAGATATGAGACGTTATCGGCGTTCGAAAAAATCGTCTGGAGTTGTGTCAGTAACTCTGGCATGGCATTTGGGTGTCAACTCTTGTCCATGTTTGAAGGCACTGGGGCTGGAGCTCAATGGAGCACAATTACAGAGGGAGCCACCCCTGACGATAATATCTCCTTGTTGGATATTTTTATCATGCTATTATTTGATGCTTTTCTCTACTTAATATTGGCTATTTACATTGAAGCAGTGTTACCGGGCGAATATGGAATACCTCTTCCATGGTATTTTCCAGTTACTGTAAGTTCCCATGTTTAAACTCTGATTGCCAAAATTCAAATTTTAAACCAAGACATTTGTCTTTTATGTAGGGTTGGTATTGGATGGGCACACCTCGTCCAGTTTCAACCGGGGCTAAAGTGAATCCTGATGATGCTGCAACAGAGTCGAACAATCAAAAGAATCCTCACGTATTCGAGAAGGAGCCAACAGGTCAAGCAGGGATCATGATTAAAGGTCTCACCAAAAAATTCGGGAAAAAAGTTGTAGTGAATAATCTTCACTTGAATTTTTACGAGAACCAAGTGACTGCACTTCTTGGTCACAATGGGGCTGGAAAAACAACAACAATGTCGATCCTGACGGGTCTGATTCCTCCAACATCTGGAACTGCAGTTGTTAACGGCTTTGACATTAGGAGTGAGATCGATTCAGTTCGTGGTAGTTTGGGATTGTGTCCACAGTATGACATACTTTTTGAGGAGCTTACCGTGGAGGAACATTTGAGATTTTTTTGCTTGCTGAAAGGTGTGGATAAGCAATTCCTTGACGCTGAAATAGATCGTATGCTGGGAGTGATTATGCTTGAACCCAAAAGGCTTGCACAGGTGTCAACGCTTTCTGGTGGCATGAAACGAAAGTTGTCTGTAGGTATTGCACTAATTGGAGGAAGTAAAGTAGTTCTGTTGGACGAACCTACGGGGGCCATGGATCCAGGGGCAAGACGAAACACATGGGATTTGATTACCAGTGAAAAGCAGGGACGAACAATTGTGTTATCAACACATGTACGAAATGTCAACATATAAAAATATGCATAAGAATAAGTGTAAAGAAAATAAGTCAGCAGACAAATATTTATGATATAGTTTAATGGATGAAGCAGACCTGCTTGGAGATAGGATTGCAATCATGGCGGATGGACAAGCTCAGTGTTGTGGAAGTTCTTTGTTCCTCAAAAAGAAATATGGTATTTGTAAAAAAAATTGTTGCAATTAAAATTCGAGCACCTGAAACCCTAGAATTAGTCTTAAATCCATACATATGTTGTAGGCGGTGGTTATCATTTGATAATCGTGAAAGAACCCAGTTGTAAGGTCGACCAAGTAACAGCACTCCTCCAAAAACGAATTCCAGAAGTTCACGTTGACCAGAACATTGGATCCGAGCTGAGCTACTCGTTACCCGACGAAAAATCCAGCCTGTTTCCTGACATGTTCGAGGAGCTGGAAAAAAGAAAGGATGAGCTTGGCATTACTAGTTATGGCTGTTCCATAACTGAAATGGAAGAAGTATTTATGCGGTATAAAGACAGACTTGTCACATTTAAATGACTTTGATATGACACTTTATTAAATATATTTGATTGTTTTTTTAGAGTTGGGGAACAGGTTGAAGCAGAAATGAATGCACAAAATCAGAATGGTAATGATAAAAAGTCACATGAGCCATTAACTGCTGCCCATAGTAAGAAGCCAAACCTCCCTGCAGGAGCAAATGCTGATGGAAAGAACGACTCTGAAAATCCTGACAAGAATGGCTCTGAAAATCCAGAAAACAATGTCTCTGCAAACAATGAAGAGGGCGTCAACGCTGCGGGAGCAACCGGAGGCGAAGAAAGACCCCTTCAGGTCGAAGTGGCAAATGTAACTGAAAACGGTCGAAATACTGGATGTTTGCTACTGATACAACAGGTTTAAGACAGCATTAGATAATTATTTTGTTTGTCATATAGCACAAGTAAAAGTAACATTAATTTCACTTATAGTTTTATGCAATGTTGGTGAAAAAATGGTTGTACTCATCAAGAAACTGGATCCTCGTCATCATGCAAACATTTGTCCCTGTAATTTTTCTCCTGATAGCGTTGATCATGTTGCAAACTTTGCCAGATATAGCTAATCCAAAAGAGCGAAAAATATCTTTGGAGGTAGATAATGATATATAATTGATGATAATATAATTGTTATTTTGATCATAATATTTTTATTTTTCTAGCATTACTCATTGTCCGGAAAACCAACTACTATAGTTGGATGTGAAAACGTTGTAGAAGTAGCAGAGATTTGTGAATCGTTCGAGCACGTGGCTGAGCGAACGTCAAATGTGGATAAAATTACTAAAGATGTGGAAAAATATATTTTGGAAAAGGTATTTTCTAGAGAAAAAAATTGTTTTATACACAATGGAGCTCAAAGTAGTTATGATATCCTTGAACTTGAACTATTTATGTTTTTAGTCGCATGAAAATCTTCCCCGTGTCAATTTCCGATACCTTGTCGCAGCCGACATACTACAGGGACCACGTAATGACAGCAGCGGCAATACATTCACCGGCACGATTGTTAAAGGATTTTTTAATAATCAGCCCTTGCACGTTCCTCCGCTCATTCTCAATATGATTACCAATGCTATTCTTGTGAACATCACCGGAAATAAAAAAATGATTATATCCGTAGCCAACCACCCATTACCATTTACGACAAGAGATAAAGTAGAAAATTTGGGTGAAACTGAGTACGAGGGATTTATCGTTGGCTTTACTGTATCATTCGGGTGAGATTCGGGCATTTGTATATAATTATCTTTCCCAACAAAAGTATATCAAAGGGTTAATTTTGATCTCTCTTTTTTAAATAAATGTACAGGTTGTCGTTCCTTTCTGCCAGTTTCGTTGTATTTATCATCAAAGAGCGAGAAACCAAATCCAAGCATTTGCAATATGTCTCCGGAGTTAAATTTCCTATTTTTTGGCTTGCCCACTATCTCTTTGACTCCATCAACTATGTCATCCCCATCTTAGCTTTAACGATTACTTTAGCGGCTTTTCAAACTGACGACTTTAAACACGCGGAAATGCTCGGTTTATTTGTCCTCATAATGCTCTTTTATGGTTGGGGAACGATCCCTTTGATGTACTGCTCCTCCTTCCTGTTCACCCTGCCTTCTACTGGATACACAAGAATGACATTCCTAAATTTTTTTACTGGATTAGCATCATTCTTAATTGTCTGCATACTGTCAATAGAAACATTAAACTTGGTGGATATTGCTAGAATTCTGGAATGGCCCTTTTTACTATTTCCCAATTTTGATGTGGCCAGAGCAGTTAACTTGTTGGCAATTAACAGACAACTTAACGAAGCTTGTCCAAAATTTTCAGAGGAAATACTAAAATCAATTTGTGATGTTAAGCCAGAATTTAATTGTTGTGGTGTGAAGAATTGTGAGAGAATAGAATTTTGTGTAACACATTAAGCTTTGTGATTGATACTACATTAAAATGGCTGCTTCTAATAATATAGGGCCAAGAGGTTATTTACGTTGGAACTTCCCCGGAATCGGACGACATCTTCTGTCTTTATTCCTCTTCGGAGACCTTTGCTTTATACTTTTGCTTCTCATCGAGATGAAAATAATTCTAAAGTTAAAATACCTTCAAGAGATAAAGTTACTCGGACAGAGAAAGCAAGTAGAAGCAGAAAAGGATGTGCCGCCTGAAGACACGGATGTCGCCGCAGAGAATGCTAGAATAAGGGACACTGATTTGCAACAACTTTTTCAAACAGAGAATATGATTCTTCGAGATATTACAAAATGTTTCAACGGCAAGTTTTTGGCTGTGAACGAACTGTGTCTGGGTGTTAAAGAAGGGGAGTGTTTTGGTCTTTTGGGAATTAATGGGGCTGGTAAAACAACAACCTTTAAGATGTTGACAGGAGACATAAGAATTACCTCAGGTGACGCCTACATATGCTCTCACAGTGTAAAACTCGAGGTTCAGAAAGTTCAAAAAGTACTCGGCTACTGTCCTCAATTTGACGCTATCATCCCGGAATATACTGGTAAAGAGACTATTCGATTATTCGCCCGGTTGAGAGGTATTCCAGAGGGCCAAATAGATCGTCTGGTGGATCTTTTGGGTGCCGATCTCTTATTCACTCAGCATATGACGAAACCTTGTGGGACTTACAGTGGCGGAAATAAGAGGAAACTTTCCGTTGCAATTGCCCTTGTTGGAAATCCCAGTACTGTCATGCTAGACGAGCCGACGAATGGTCCCCCTCCCACATAAATAAAAAAAATAAAACTTATACATGCATTATATTTTTATATTTTAATGATTATTCAAATTTCAAAGGAATGGACCCGGTGGCACGTAGACATTTATGGAACACAATCATAAAAGTGAGAGAAAGCGGATCTTCGGTTGTCCTTACCTCTCACAGTATGGAAGAGTGTGAAGCTTTGTGCACAAGACTGGCTATTATGGTAGACGGAAAATTTCGCTGCTTGGGTTCCACCCAGCATCTCAAAAACAAGTTTGGAGAAGGCTACACTCTCATTGTACAGTTGGCAGCTAAAGAAGATTCGATGATGAAAGGTGCACGAACGTCGCTGGAACTTGGTCGCAGACTCAGTTCGTTGATTGGTCAACCCCAACAATGGGAACAAGATTTACAACCACTGCAATCCTACATTACAGAAGCCTTTCCAGGTATTTAACTTTATAGTTTGCTTAATGGTAAAATAATATGGTTTGCTGACATTTTCCCAACAATTTTTAAGGATGTAACCTCAAAGAAAAGCACCCTCAATATGTTCACTATCATATCCAACACGAAGATGGGGTCACATGGGCTAAAATATTCAAGAAGATGGAGGAAGCCAAGACTCTTTTCAGACTTGAGGCTTATTCCGTTGGCCAAACTACTTTGGAGCAAGTATTCTTGAGCTTCACTGTGGGCCAACCAAATAAAGATGACTAAAAAATTCTAGCGAAAATTGTTGGGGGCGAAAATAAATTCACAATAAAAATAATCATTACAAACAAAAGGGTCATTTCATTATTTCATTGTTTTGGGGAACAGGGGATGTGAGATTCCGTACAATGTAAATGCAATCCATAATATCCATAATTTTTTCATGTATCAAGATTTAAAAAAAATATGGACCCGGTATTCGTAGAGTTGGCAAATTTCTACTGTGCCCTTTTGAATTGAGTATTAAATAATCCATTTAATCTCTTCGTCTTCCCTTTTTGTATATTCATACTAAATTGCTTCCTCCGGAACTACAAACTATACGTTGCCTCAATATTATTATGCACATTCATCCAATAAGCAGAATGTAATCATGCTAAAATCGCAAAACCCATAAAATATTTCGACGTCATCATCATAGGTCACCCAACCGAACCGAATCCCGGCCCAAAATCCTCATGCATATTCACATGTTATTCCAAGTCCAATTTAATTGAATTCCATGCATCATTGAGCAGTCAAAATACCAAAGGGAACATTTCTCTCCACACAGTTCTTAAAATCTCTCTCGCTATCTGTTTTGTATCACACACTCCAGCCCAGAGGCAGCATGGATGTTGGATTGTGTACTCCACAATGTGGAGTCTTGGCTATTACTTTGCTTCCACCAGAAATTTTCTTATGCAACATTTTTTTGATTGATGTAAAAATCCGACCGAGTCATTTTAAATTCCAAAACACATAAAATCGTGGCGTGCGTGTAGGAGATTTTGATGAGCTAAATATACCCTACCACGCACTTATATTTTTTTCTTTCTTCAAATTTTGGAAAATATCCCAATAGAGTTAAATGCATACCTTTGGCATGCTAATTCCATATTTCATTGACGCATGAAAAAACTAGCCAAGTTGTCCAAAGCCTGAAAAAAATCAACTTTGAAAATCAAGCTTATCAACATGCATATTATTATCATCATATCACACATTTCATTCCATATTTTTCAAGAGCAGCTCTAAGACACTTTGACTTTATGCAGTTGTAGTTTTCAATGCATTATACAAAAGACGTAACTACAAGTTGTAGTCTACAATCATACATATCTTCATTTTCTTCGTATCTCAATCATACGCACGCACGCACGCATGCAACTCAAGTAGACTAATGCAAATGTTAATTATGCGTCATTGCATCAAACGTCATCATCCCATCATCATCAAGGGTACAATCGATTTCTCATTTTAATACTTTGCACACAGCAAGCAAGCAATTTATCATTTTCAGTAACCAGCAAAATGACCATCCATATCCATATTGGTACATGTCCAAGTCATGATGAAAAGCAGCCACAGGAAATATTCTAAAAAGTTTTAATTCATGCATATTATGTATGATGACCAATCTTTTGCATTGCACAACACAATATATTTATGTACTCTAAAAAAAGGACAATGAAAATTAAATGAAACGATACTGAATACTGATGATGATGCATGATACATTTAGGTAGGTGCTTGAGTAGTAGTAGCAGACTCCACATAAAACAAACTATTATTTTGCATGAATGAAAATTTATTCTACAACGCTGTATTTATTATACATAGCGCTGCTGGTCAACTCATAAAGTCATAACCATTCATGGTGGTGGTGGTGGTTGTATTGTAAAAAATTTAAGAATCTACTAAAAGGCTATAGAGAATATAAATGAGATAATGTATATTTTATGAAGGGATATCCTTTTTGATATCCAAGAAAGCTGCGAAAAATAAAATAACCAAAAATGCCAAATCCTCCACAACCGTTCAGTCTCATGTTATTACGAGCATCACAGATTTGCGAGTATTAAGATCGCAGCCTTTCTCCTTTGTATATGTATGTATATACATATATATGTATAATGTGTTCCTTCTCCTATATGATATTGCAGAGCTATTACCTACCAACTTAGATAATAATTTCTAAAGCGTCCAAATCACTCAAAAATTAATATTTCATAATAAGAGGAAAAAATATTTTTGCACCTTTCAAATCACTCAAAAATTAATATCTCAGACAGTCAGAAATAAGAAATACGAGTGATTGCATGAATGATGCTCGAATATTACATCTTACTGCAAGGTTTATATTTTTTAATTGTCTCTCTTACAATTTTCTCGAAACTACATTTAAATAGGAGAACCAAAAAAACATTACTACATCAACATGACACCGTGTTCATGCTGAATATTAAAAGGGTTATACATTTTACATCATCATCAAAATCCCATGCTCAGAAGTCAGCTCTCCTCACATTCACACTTTTTACATAGAGCTTTGGTTGCATTTTCATAGTAAAGTGAGGAGTGGAGCTGCTCCACTGTGGAGCAGCGGAGAGAGAATTATAAACGGAATTTCTCCCCACACACACTCAAACAAACACACCAAAAAAAAAATTCCTGAACATAGCAAGGAGAATCACTATCATCACTAACACACGAAAGCATTCACAATGAGAATTTCTCATTTTCTCATCCGCACAAAAAGCACTACTATATACTACATCATAAACTATGTACAATGTAACTTATACAACATTAAAAGACTGAATATATAGAAAAGACAGAGATACGGATAAAATGGTACACAAAAAAAAATATCCTTAAAAAAACCTTTCATGCATATTACATAGAATTTTTGATACTACGTGTTCTTGTAAATAGAGAAGAGTATTGAATTGCTGACAGCCAGGCTTGTTATGTTGTTGTTGGTCCTCTTCAAATAATTCTGTGAGCTGATGATGATGATGATCATCATGTTCATGAAATGGCTATATGAGTAGGAAGAAAAAAAAGAGTGTTTTGAGAGTGTGAGGGAGGATACATGAATGCTGCTCTGAGAGGACGGCGATACATATAACATGAACTGCTGATAGTAAACCAGCAGGAGCAGACTAAGACCTCCGTGATTTTAACTCTTCAATTCAGCTCTGCCTTTTTTTCTGCTGTGCTTTAAACATTACAATTTCCAGAGAGCCACAGGGGAGTTCCGGGAAAAATGAAATATATGGGCTTGGCTAATCCACTATTTTGGCCACTTGTAACACTAAGTTTTTAATTTTTTTATTCAGTTTAATTTTTCGATAAGTTGCTTTTTTGGGATAAGATAGTAGTGTAGATTTCCTCCATATAAAGAGGAACTCGCACCTCTCCGTAAATATAAAGGTTTTCCTTGTCATAATGCAGGCAATCAAGTGTGTTGTAGTGGGAGATGGGTAAGTTTGTGTGTAAACACAATGACAAAAAAAAAATGTCAAATTTTTACCATTTTCCTTGTAGCACATAAATTTGGGTGAAACATTCGAAAGTTAATTAGTTACCTCATATAAGTGTATTTAAAGGGATGAAATGTGTGCATATGTGTTCACGTGTGTGTGTGAAAAATTATATTTTAATTAGGTGTAATTGTTGTTGTTGTTTACAGTGCCGTGGGTAAAACATGTTTACTAATTAGTTATACGACCAATGCATTTCCTGGGGTGAGTCACCAGTCAATATATTGATTATACATATAGGTTCATTATAAAATGTGCTTTTAAAAGCATAACCAAGACAGACAGTGATAGCATTTTTTTTTAAATTGTCATTATGTTGCAGGAGTACATTCCAACCGTGTTTGACAATTACTCTGCAAATGTGATGGTCGATGGGAAACCAATTAACCTTGGACTTTGGGATACCGCTGGTAATTTTTTTTGTTTTTCGCGTTATTTTACACTCCGTCAACCATATATATTTGTGAGTAGTTGGTACGTTGGTAGATGTAAAATGTGTTGTGAGATAATCTATATATATATTTTTCCACATTCCTTTTTTTGAGTACAGGTCAAGAAGATTACGACAGATTGCGACCACTATCATATCCACAAACAGATGTTTTCCTTATTTGTTTTTCCCTAGTTAATCCGGCCTCCTTTGAAAACGTTAGAGCAAAGGTATACTAAATAATGTCACCTTTTTTTGTGAATTAATTTCTAAATTTCTACGTGTGATCGTGATGCCTATTATTATTGCAAATGCTTAAACCTTTAAATTGCCTGCTTTTTTAAGCTTTTGTACAACACTCTGAAAATATATTTTAAACTTTTAATTTGTGAATTGAATTACAGTGGTATCCCGAAGTACGGCATCATTGTCCGAATACGCCGATTATACTAGTGGGGACAAAGTTAGATTTGCGAGATGACAAACCAACAGTTGAGAAGCTTAAAGAAAAGAAGCTTGCACCCATTGCTTATCCACAGGTACAACATCTTTATTATACTGAAATTATTAATACTAATTAGACCAAGAGCAAAAGTGTGCAAAATCCCGTTCTGACTATATTTTTTAAGGGACTATCAATGGCGAAGGAAATTATGGCTGTTAAATATTTAGAATGTTCAGCCCTCACACAAAAGGGACTGAAAACTGTGTTCGATGAGGCAATCCGGGCAGTATTATGTCCAGTGCCCAAGCCTAAAAAGAAAACATGCAATATTCTCTGAGCACGCACACAATTCATTACTACTTTTGTTTCTTTCAGTTTTTAATATAACAATGTAACAATAACAAAATACGTATAAATTATATATTTAATTACTCTACCAAAAAATTGTTACTTTTTATTATCGTCATCATCATATTGTTTGTTGCTTTTTTCCAACTAATATACACTGAAACTGCAGTTGTAATAATATCTATCGTGTAAAACAAACTATGTGTATATCTAAAAAAAATCACATCTTTCAACTGAATTGTATTATTAATCCTATGTTTATGTTATTTAATCATCAATTTATGCTTTTAACTGTTATTTAATTTATAACGAATTGTATTCTATCAGACTTCAAGACAAAATCACAACTGCAACCCTAATAATAATTAGTTTTTATTGTAATTAACGATCAGTTAACGTTCGAGAGTGAAAAAAATGTGTATCACTGTTATTATCTTCATATATAAAAAATGCCTTGTGATGTTGTAAATAATAGTTAATCGAAATAGACATGCATATAATATATTATATATAATATAAATATTATTATAATTATGACACTATGAAAATACAAGAAAATATACTCCTCCCTTACTACAATACAAACAAAGAAACTGGAAAATCGCTCGCTCTGTTTAAAAAAAGTTATGTAAGGTAAATCACAGAAAAAAACAAGTCGTTAGGTCAAAGGTTACGAATAGATTTACAACAATGAGCATATAATAATAATTAATACATTAAAGTAAAGCCGTTGTTGTAAAACTATATATACTTTATTATTATTATCATGTGATTGTGTATATTCTATATGCAATAATCTATTTCTCTAATTTCGTTACAATTTTTCTTATAAATTATGTGTATTGTTGTTTGTATAAATTGACGTTTAACTGCCATCATCAAATCAATTCCGAAAAAAAAACTCAGACATCAATGTGCGTCTTACCATTTTTTTTTGTTGTGTCCCGCTATGTGCTCTGCTTCAAAAACGTAATAATAATTAAAAAATAGCGTCAACGTTGCTGATGCTATTACACGTTTATATCTATATATATTATACTCCAGAGACAATTACTATGCATTTCTATATAATATATATATTATGATAATGAACAATGAAAATTACATTGAAATGAAATAATAATTATATATTGATAATAAAAACCCATACCTATATTGTTTACAAATTTTCTTATATCTGAATGGCAACCAATCAGCCTAAATGTTCACACACGGTCTTATGGTATTCGAAATGAACCTTCAGTATGTCTGTATATTTATAATAACATTAAAATAGATTATAGAATAATTAATCCGAAAAATCAGTAACTTAAATAAATGCATTTACAAAAAAAAAATATCTCGCAGATCATTGATTCATTTTGTATTATTACTTGGGATTTTTTTCTTCAATTCATTGAATTAATTTATGCAAATCAAAGTTCATTCATTAATTTACTATTTTTGTAATCTTTGCACTCTATGCATTAAAGCATGAGCAAGTGCTTTCTTGTCCAGAGTCCAAATACCTAAATGGGGATTTCATTTTGCTTTCTCTATTTGCCCCACAAAAGTCTTCGTCCAAAAAATACAAATGCACAGGTTGATCAGCAAGCTGATCATGGAATAGCGGATAAACAGGAAATCGTGCATAGTATGTTCTGTGGACATTCTTCAAACAAAACCGAACAAATACATTTAAGTTAATATTTGATTATGGCATTTATCTTTTCTCTGCAGAGTTTAACATAGATCCGTAGAAAAAAG